>ONZH01014263.1:0-27746 GCA_900303285.1 Rhinella marina
CACAATTTTTAAGAGGTCTCAACCTCTTGGGCCTCCAAAATTTTTAAGAGGTCTCACCTCTTGGGGCTCACAAAATGTTTCTTTTATCTCACACCCTCTCACCTCTTGGCTCCACAAATTTTTAAGAGGTCTCACCTCTTGGGGTTCTCTCCACAGAATTTTTAAGAGGGGCCTCTCACCTCTTGGGGCTCTACAAAATTTTTAAGAGGTCTCACTCTCTTGGGCCTCTCACCTCTTGGGCTCCACATAATTTTAAGAGTCTCACCTCTTCTCTCACTCTTGGGCCTCCACATAATTTTTAAGAGGTCTCACAGGAGGTCTCACCTCTTGGGCCTCCACAAAATTTTTAAGAGGTCTCACCTTGGCTCCACAAAATTTTAAGAGGTTCACCTCTTGGGCCTCCACTCAAAATCTTTTAAGAGGTCTACCTCTTGGGCTCCACAAAATCTTTAAGAGGTCTCACCTCTTGGGCCTCCACAAAATCTTTAAGAGGTCTCACCTCTTGGGCCTGCACAAAATCTTTAAGAGGTCTCACCTCTTGGGCCTGCCACAAATCTTTAAGAGGTCTCACCTCTGGGCCTCCACAAAATTGAGGTTCACCTCTTGGGCCTGCACAAAATCTTTAAGAGGTCTCACCTCACCTCTCACTCTTGGGCCTCCACAAAATCTTTAAGAGGTCTCACCTCTTGGGCCTCCACAAAAATCTTTAAGAGGGTCACCTCCCTCCACAAAATCTTTAAGAGGTCTCACCTCTTGGGCCTGCCACAAAATCTTTAAAGGTCTCACCTCTTGGGCCTGCACAAATCTTTAAGAGGTCTCACCTCTTGGGCCTCACAAAATCTTTAAGAGGTCTCACCTCTTGGGCCTCCACAAAATCTTTAAGAGGTTCACCTCTTGGGCCTGCACAAAATCTTTAAGAGGTCTCACCTCTTGGGCCTGCACAAAAATCTTTAAGAGGTCTCACCTCTTGGGCCTGCACAAAATCTTTAAGAGTCTCAACAAAATCTTTAAGAGGTCTCCACCTCTTGGGCCTCCACAAATCTTTAAGAGGTCTCACCTCTTGGCCTCCACAAAAATCTTTAAGAGGTCTCACCTCTTGGGCCTGCACAAAATCTTTAAGAGGTCTCACCTCTTGGGCCTCCACAAAATCTTTAAGAGGTCTCACCTCTTGGGCCTGCACAAAATCTTTAAGAGGTCTCACCTCTTGGGCCTGCACAAAATCTTTAAGAGGTCTCACCTCTTGGGCCTCCACAAAATCTTTAAGAGGTCTCACCTCTTGGGCCTCCACAAAATCTTTAAGAGGTCTCACCTCTTGGGCCTCCACAAAATCTTTAAGAGGTCTCCACCTCTTGGGCCGCACAAAATCTTTAGAGGTCTCACCTCTTGGGCCTCCACAAAATCTTTAAGAGGTCTCAACCTCTTGGGCCTGCACAAAATCTTTAAGAGGTCTCACCTCTTGGGCCTCCACAAAATCTTTAAGAGGTCTCACCTCTTGGGCCTGCACAAAATCTTTAGAGGTCTCACCTCTTGGGCCTCCACAAAATCTTTAAGAGGTCTCACCTCTTGGGCCTCCACAAAATCTTTAAGAGGTCTCACCTCTTGGGCCTGCACAAAATCTTTAAGAGGTCTCACCTCTTGGGCCTGCACAAAATCTTTAAGAGGTCTCACCTCTTGGGCCTGCACAAAATCTTTAAGAGGTCTCACCTCTTGGGCCTCCACAAAATCTTTAAGAGGTCTCACCTCTTGGGCCTCCACAAAATCTTTAAGAGGTCTCACCTCTTGGGCCTGCACAAAATCTTTAAGAGGTCTCACCTCTTGGGCCTGCACAAAATCTTTAAGAGGTCTCACCTCTTGGGCCTCCACAAAATCTTTAAGAGGTCTCACCTCTTGGGCCTGCCAAAAATCTTTAAGAGGTTCCTCCACCTCTTGGGCCCTGCCACAAAATCTTTAAGAGGTCTCACCTCTTGGGCCTCCACAAAATCTTTAAGAGGTCTCACCTCTTGGGCCTGCACAAAATCTTTAAGAGGTCTCACCTCTTGGGCCTGCACAAAATCTTTAAGAGGTCTCACCTCTTGGGCCTCCACAAAATCTTTAAGAGGTTCCCTCACAATTCTTGGGCCTGCACAAAATCTTTAAGAGGTCTCACCTCTTGGGCCTGCACAAAATCTTTAAGAGGTCTCACCTCTTGGGCCTGCCACAAAATCTTTAAGAGGTCTCACCTCTTGGGCCTCCACAAAATCTTTAAGAGGTCTCACCTCTTGGGCCTGCACAAATCTTTAAGAGGTCTCACCTCTCGGGCCTCCACATAATTTTTAAGAGGTGTCACCTCTTGGGCCTCCACATAATTTTTAACACGTCTCACCTCTTTAGCCTCCACACAATTTTTAAGACGTCTCACCTCTTGGGCCTCCACAAAATTTTCCATGAGCCTCTGGCCAGCCCACGGCCTCTTCCTGCCTTTTGCGGTCCTACGCATCCCTCAACATCCCCACTGCTTTACCTGCTAGACATGACACTGGGCCAGGTCGGGTCACTGACATCTCAAGCGCCAACAATTTGGGCATTTTAAGGCTTCTGCATGTGTTTGAGTTGTTTTTACATTTTAAAGAAGACATGTCTGACCACATCTCACACACACACACAATGACAATTAGGGGTGGGGTCTATTTGCTTTCCCCTTTGCCTATGCCATCTGTGGTTGTCATAGGCAACGTGATTTTAAGGGGTGCAGAATTTCATCTTCTTTTTTGTCTAGTTTGGCTTGGGGTCCATGGCAATGTAGAGGAAAGAAGGTTTCCTTGTATGGTCTCACTTTACAGAGAGTTTAGATTGTGTTTGGAGTGTATTGTTGAGAGGCTGTGATAGTGGCGTAATAGTGCGACTTGGGCACGTTATATGCACCCAGACATGCTTCCCCTGCTGTCCCAGTTGCATTCCAGCAGTGTTGGCATCCTTTTCTGAGGTTCCAGGGTGGACTTGGTGACCTCCAAGTGGTCGAATTGAGATTTCCAAGTGGCGAGCATTTTTTTCCCATAGACTTTAATGGGATTCGATATCCGGTCGAATAGTCGAATTTCGCGGTCTATTCGAATCGAATTTCGAACTTTCGAATATTTCACTACTCGCTCATCTCTAAGAGTGAACAAACTTCAGGGAGAGAGCTCTCACATATATTAATAAATATTAACCCCTTAAGGACCCTGCCATTTTTCACCTTAAGGACCAGGCCATTTTTAACAAATCTGACATGTCTCACTTTATGTGGTGATAACTTTAGAACGCTTTTACTTATCCAGGCCATTCTGAGATTGTTTTCTCGTCACATATTGTACTTCATGGCATTGGTAAATTTGAGTCAAAATATTTCATTCTTATTTGTAAAAAAATACCAAATTTACCAAAAATTTAGAAATATTTGCAAATTTCCAAATGTCAATTTCTCTACTTTTAAAATACATAGTAATGCCTCCAAAAATAGTTATAACTTTACATTCCCCATGTGTCTATTTCAGGTTTGGATCACTTTGAAAATTACATTATATTTTTTTGGGACGGTAGAAGGCTTAGAAATTTAGAAGCAAATCTTGAAATTTTTCACAAAATTTCCAAAACCCACTTTTTAAGGACCAGTTCAGGTTTGAAGTCACTTTGTGAGGCTTCCATCATAGAAACCACCCAAAAATTACCCCATTTTAGAAACTACACCCCTCAAGGTATTCAAAACTGATTTTTACAAACGTTTTTAACCCTTTAGGTGTTCCACAAGAATTAAAGGAAAATGTAGCCAAAATTTCCGAATTTCACTTTTTTGACAGATTTTCCATATGAATCATTTTATTCTGAGAATAAAGCAAGGGTTAACTGCCAAACAAACTCAGTAATTATTACCCTGATTCTGTAGTTTACAGAAATGCCCCATTTGTCATCGTAAACTGCTGTACAGGCACACGGCAGGGCGCAGAAGGAAAGGAATGCCAGGGCAGATTTCAGTGGAATAAGTTTAAGTTGCCATGTCACATTTGATGCACCCCTAGAGTAGGAAACTCCAAAAAACTGACCCCATTTTGGAAACTACGGGATAAGTTGGCAGTTTTGTTAGTGCTATTTTAGGGTACATATGATTTTTGGTAGCTCTATATTACACTTTTTGTGAGGCAAGGTAACAAAAACTAGCAGTTTTGGCATTGTTTTTATTTTTTGTTATTTACAACATTCATCTGACAGGTTAGTTCGTGTGATATTTTTATAGAGCAGGTCGTTACGGACGCGGCAATATCTGATATGTATACTTTTTTATTTATTTAAGTTTTACACAATATTTTTGAAGCACAAAAAAAATCACATTTTAGTGTCTCCATAGTCAGAGAGCTGTATTTTTTTTTTTTTGGGCGATTGTCTCATATAGGGGCTCATTTTTTGCGGGATGAGATGACGATTAGATTGGTACTATTTTTGGGGGCATACGCTTTTTTGATCGCTTGGTATTACAATTTTTGTGATGAAATGTGACAAAAAATGGCTTTTTTTAGACAGTTTTTATTTTTTATCTTTTACAGTGTTCACCTGAGGGGAGAGATCATGCTATATTTTTGTAGAGCAGGTTTTTACGGACGTGGCGATAACTAACATGTATATTAATTTTTTAAGTTTTACACAATAATATCATTTTTTAAACAAAAAAAATCATGTTTCAGTGTCTCCATAGTCAGAGAGCTGTAGTTTTTTTTTTTTTTTTGGGCGATTGTCTCAGGTAGGGGCTCATTTTTTGCGGGATGAGATGACGATTAGATTGGCACTATTTTTGGGGGCATACGCTTTTTTGATCGCTTGGTATTACAATTTTTGTGATGAAATGTGACAAAAATGGCTTTTTTAAGACAGTTTTTATTTTTTATCTTTTACAGTGTTCACCTGAGGGGAGAGATCATGCTATATTTTTGTAGAGCAGGTTTTTTCGGATGTGGCGATACCTAACATGTATACTTATTTTTATTTTTTTAAGTTTTACACAATAATATCATTTTTGAAACAAAAAAAAATCATGTTTCAGTGTCTCCATAGTCAGAGAGCTGTAGTTTTTTTATTTTTTGGGCGATTGTCTCAGGTAGGGGCTCATTTTTTGCGGGATGAGATGATGGTTAGATTGGTACTATTTTTGGGGGCGTACGCTTTTTTGATCGCATGGTATTACATTTTTTGTGATGAAATGTGAACAAAAATGACTTTTTTTAGACAGTTTTTATTTTTTATTTTTTACGGTGTTGACCGGGCGGGCTGGATCATGTGATATTTTAATAAAGCAGGTTTTTACGGACGTGGCGATACCTAATATGTATATTTTTGATTTTTTTTTCTATTTTTATGTGTTTCTTTATGGGGAAGGGGCTTTTTTTTATTGAAACTTTATTATTTTTTTTTTTATTAAAACACTTTTATTTAACTTTTTTTTACATTTTACTTATGTCCCAGTAAGGGACTTTAACATTTCAGGGTCTGATCCCTGATTGAATGCAGCACAATACATCTGTATTGTGCTGCATTCAACTGTCAGCGTCTCACACTGTGAGACGCTGACCGTTGCCTAGGAGACCCAGCGCTGTGGCTGGGTCTCCTGGGCTTCCGTAGATGGGAGTCCCGATGCCTCTGGGCAAGGCATCGGGGCTTCCATCTCAGCCATCGGGCCCCCTCTACCGCCTCACGGGGACTCGATGGCTTTAACAGCTGCCGCAATTACCGTGACCGCGGCATACAAGGGGTTAATCCGCCGGCATCGGTGTAATCACCGGTGCTGGTGGATACAGCAGAGGCCCCTGCAGATTGCGGCAGCAGGGCAGCAGCACCACCTTAACCCTAGGACGAGAATGCTCGTCCTAGGGGGTTAAGTAACGCCATATTAGGACGAGCATTCTCGTCCTAGGTCCTTAAGGTGTTAATTGCGATAGTCTGTTTATAAAGTCCATAGATGTTTATAAAGAGAAAAATCCACTTCGACTGCTGACTGAGGTCATATAACTGGTTCCGGTGTGATAACATCTATTGATTAGAGTCCTTGTAACATGCTTGGATGATCATCAAACCAACAAAACGTTCGGACACTCTGCTGCATCTTTCATAGAAAGGTGGAGTTTGTCTTCTCTTAGAGAAATGAAGCATTAAAATGACGTGCTCTTTAACTGGTTGAATCATATAACTCTACTGTTGGAAGTGATAGGATTTACTGAGACAGACTTGATCTGACAACCAAAAATACAATTTCCTGTTCTGTGAAGTTAAATTTTTACCTTATAATATTATTCACAGACACCTTAATAGATTATTGCTCCATCAGCCCCCATACAAGATCTCACACCACACCCACGTTTTACATTTAGCACAACAAAGTCCACACTATCTGCTCTTAAACACACTTGTGACCACCACCGTTATGCGAGCTCACTTTTCCATTGAGGCTCCTTCCGGTCGTCTGCTAGGATCTCACTTGACTGTGCTTGTTCCTTTATTCGGTGCCACGCACACCATTAAGACTTTAGTCCCTCGCAGAAAACACATTACAGGACAGATTTTTGCTCGCTGCCATACTGGTTTTGGGAGCAGTCACTACTCAAGTTGGAGCAGAAATGCAAACACACTTACACACGACAAATACACAACACATGATGCAAGATAACTGGATATTGGTGGCTTCAGGAATTATTACTAAACTAACCCAAATTAGGGTACTGCACCAGCCAATTGCTAAGGTTGTCCATGTCACCTATGTCTCAGCACCTCTATATCAGTTCCAAGTTCTATCATAAGAAGACAAAAACATAGTTTATAAAAGGAAGGGAACTCATTTTGAGAAACGATTTTTCTGGAGAAACCTTGTAAAATTTAGGGAAATGTAGTGCAAATTTACTGTAATATATTGTATATGAAGTTTCATATACTTCATTAACAAACTACTGTGTGATTATAGCTCTTGTGTGAGCTACAGATAACCCAGACAACATATTTATTGCAACTGATACTTATCAATGCATATATTGAACACAATAAATAAATAAATGTAAAGATAAAAAATCCAGATTGCATGCTGCTTCTTATACCATTATTTTATCATGGATGACCTTGCTGGTATTAACCACTTCAGCTCTGGGCCATTTACCTCCTTCCTGACCAGGCCTAATTTTGCAAATCTGACATGTGTCACTTCATGTGGTAATAACTTTGGAACGCTTTTACTTATCCAAGCGATTCTGAGATTGTTTTCTCGTGACACATTGTACTTCAAGTTAATGGTAAACTTGAGTCGATAAGTTTTAATTTTATTTATAAAAAATCCAAAAGTTAACGAAAATTTGAAAAAATTCACTGTTTTCTAAATTTCAATTTCTCTGCTTTTAAGACAGATAGTGATGCCCCATAAAATACATCTTAATTTACATTCCCCATATGTCTACTTTATGTTGGCATCATTTTGATAGTGTCATTTTATTTTTTTAGGACAGTAGAAGGTTTAGAATTTTAGACTCAATTTTTGCAAATTTGCAAAATCAACTTTTTTAAAGGACCAGTTCAGTTCTGAAGTCAGTTTGTGGGCTTACATAATAAAAACCACCCATAAATGACCCCATTTTAGAAACTACACCCCTCAAACTATTCAAAACTGGTTTTAGAAATGTTGTTAACCCTTTAAGTATTCCACAGGAATTAAAGCAAAATAGATGTGAAATTTCAAAATTTCACTTTTTTTGCAGATTTTCCATTTTAATAATTTTTTCCTGTAACATATCAAGGGTTAACAACAAAACAAAACTCAATATTTAGTACCCCGATTCTGCAGTTTGCAGAAACACCCCACATGTGGTCGTAAACTGTTATTTGGGGATACGCCATGGCTCAGAAGGGGAGGAGCAGCATCTGCATTTTCTAACATGGAATTTTTTGTCATGGTTTGTAAGAGTGATAACTTTTTAATTTTTTTGTGGACTGAGCTGCGTGAGGTCTTATATTTTGCGGGACAAGCTGTGCTTTTTATTGGCACCATTTTGGGGTACATCCGGCTTTCTGATCACTTTTTAATCTAATTTTTGGGAGGTTAACTAAAAAAAAAAGCAGTTTAGGGGCATTTTTCTATATTTTTTTTTACACCGTTCACTTTATGGGGTAGATCATGTGATATTTTTGTAGAGCCAGTTGTTACAGACGCAACGATAATATGTCTATTTTTTATTTATTTTTTTACGTTTTACACAATAAGAGCATTTTTAGAAGAAAAATCATGTTTTTGTGTTGCAATTTTTTAAGAGCCATTTTTTTTTTATTCTTCAGGCTATAATCTTGTGTGGGGGCTCAGTTTTTGCGGGATGAGTTGACGTTTTTATTGCTACCATTTTGGGATGCATACGACTTTTTGATTGTTTAATATTATGTTTTTTGGTAGGTGATGCGACAAAAAAATGGGGTAGATCATGTGATATTTTTATAGAGCCGGTCGTTTCCGACGCGGTGATACCAAATATCTCTATCTTATTTATTTATTTTTATTTGTAACTTTTTTTAATGAAATATTTGGGGGGAAATTATTTTTTTTTCTATATATGTGATTTTTTTTTATAATACTCTATTTTTTTATTTTTTTTTACACTTTGTGTCCCCCATAAGGACATACAAGACCTCAGGGGGACATTTAACTTCACTTATTCATTTATTTTTTTAAATAACCACTTCCCGGACGTTTATAGTCAACGGGCGGACGGGAAGTGGTTAAAGGAGCATGCAATCTGTTAAGAAAAAAATTAACTTGCTGCCAGTGAGACCAATGCACAAAAACGTAAAAGATATGCAAACCAGTGCACACTCAGAATGCGTTAATGAGACTACTCCCTGATTATAGCCAGCCACATTCCTAGAGGGGTGTGATTGTCCCCAAATACAATCAGGAGATATCCTCAGTGTCACATTTGCCTCACAATAGCAGCTATTTACTTTCTATACAGTATAGGCTTTTGGGGGAAAACCAAACAGCAAAAATAAAAGATCAATTTAGAATTTAGCATGCCCGTCTGTACATTACATTAGTAAATTTAGAGGCTTCTCCTTAAAAAGTAAAAAAAAAATAATTAAACAATACAGAAAGGTCCTCTAATATCTAGTTATTGCCTGCAAGGAGAAAAATGTTAAAACCACACATCTCCATGTTTTGTAAATCTCCATTTTCCCCTGAAAGACAAAACTAGTAAAACATTAATAAAACAAAACAAGATCTCCTCAAGAAAGGTTCACTCTAGAAGACCCCTCTTCTGCACTTGAAATACCTTTTGGTGTTTTTAAGCCTTCGACTCCAGTGGTTTTAATCATTGATCTAAGTTTTCTTACTTCATTTTCTAACTTTTCGTTTTGGGCTTTGACCACATGGATTGGAACCCAGTGGGAATGTCTGTGGCGTACACATTGCCAGTTACTATATTCCCGCTATAAGGACGAATTTCCCTGCCTCTCTCCGTCCATTTTGGGTTCATTTTCCCCATATCTTGGGTCCCTTGCTGCACCCTTTAAAATGTAGCAGTTACTAGAAATATGCCCTTTCTTACCACAAGAATAACAAGTTCTCAAATGCTTTTCCCTTTGTGCTGGGCAGTACCTTGCGATGTGACCCACACGTCCACAGGCAAAGCACTTTATCCTATTGTCCTTTTTCTGTGACTCATTAACAGAAAAGCATATAAAACAATATTTTGCAATATGCCCCAGCCAACCACAAGAAAAGCACTTGACTGACTGATACCGATTAGGAGGCTTAAATTCACCCTTGGTATTTACACTTCTAATAGAAGACACTTGGACTCTGTTCTCTGGTGTCTCACACCTATCTTTGGACTTATCAGCCTGCTTTGTGCTGGGGGAAGCCGTCAGCCCAGCAGCTTGTTTTTCTGCTGCATTCAACCTCTCATTAAGCTGCTCATTTTCCATTTGAAAACACTTGTTCTCTGCTACAATTAGCTGATTGCTAACGGACATAGCAGCAGCACTTTTAGCAGAAACTTTTAATGTTTCAATTTCTTTAGTCATAACTTTTATCTGATCTTCCAATTTTTCTTTTTGTTCTCTCACAACGCCATACAACTCATCTAGACACTCCACTTTGTTGTGTAAAATTTCATTTTGTTCCTTGAGCTTTGAATACTGCTCTGCTATCCAACAGGCAGCAAAAACTAGAGCACCTTTTCCTTCAGACTTTGTAAACTTCTTGACAGAAATTGCATTGGTCACAAAACTTCTGGCTTCTAACCAGGGATCTCTAGAACCCACCATTAAATTCACAATCGTTTTAGTATCCTTGACCTTTGCAATCTTTTTCAAGAAGCACTCCATGGTAAATTTTACACAACAATTACAACCAACTATACCACCAAAGTTCATAGCAGAGTTATCAACAGCAAGCCAGTACAAATGATTCAGAATATAAATATACACAATTATTAATATACTCTCCAGCCACACCTTTTCCCCTCCTACCTGGCTCGCCAAATTATGTAAGAAATATGATTATTGACAATATTAATATTAAGGCATAATAATACTGAACAATAATAATATTCTCACGTAAATTCTAGGGGACGGTCGGCAAAGAAAGCACACAACAACAGTGCATAGAAACAAAGAAATTATTATTATTTACAGACCCAAATGAGCCATGTGAAAATAGAAAAAATATTAACCAACAATCAAACAATGGAAAATATAGAACCAACACATAATCAACACATAATCAAGGACACAAAAGCAGCAACATGAAGCAGCCTAAAACCAACAGTTCCTATACCGACAATTAGAATGCCACCACACTGATACAAAAGACCTAGAATGTTAGCAAGAAAAAACACAACAATACAGACGATTCCTCCAAAAATAACCCTACAGCACAATAATCAAACAATAATTCAACAATAAAGAATCACGGTATAGCTACCCAAGGCTGAACTAAGTTCTGTCTGGCCTGGTCTGATGTCCAGAATCCTCCTGGGACCCAACCTGTATGATTTATAGGCTCCTCCCCCCTAGGATTCTCTCCTAGGATTCTTCCCTAGGATCCTCTCCTCCTAGGATTCTCCCTAGGATTCTCCCCTCTTAGGATTCTTCCCTCCTAGGATTCTTCCCCTAGGATCCTTCCCCTAGGATTCCCCCTCCTAGGATTCTCCCTAGTGACCATGGCCAAGGCTTTTTATACTAAATTGTAGCATCCCCTCTGTGAGGTTACCATGCCACTGGTGCCGACCAATCTCATTCAAGATCAAAATAGTGTTTTGATCCTCCAGATTTCTCCACCCTCTATCTGCGCATAGGAATCAGGCCGATGTTCCCACATTAACATTATACAATTACCTGTCTCTTCCTTGTTTTCACCCAAACGCAAACTACTCAAGTTGGAGACATGTAACCTGGCTGAACAATAGTGGGTATTTGCAATGGAATGGGAAAAACACCCAGGAGCCTTTGAAATGTAATTCACCAAAACATTTCTTCTGGCACCTTGATTACCAATGCAAAGAGGCTTCCTGATATTTCAATTAACCCTGACAAACTGGTTTGAAACCGTGTTCAGACCTTTTCATCTATACAGAGTGATTCTCTATTGTTTTACAATTCAGTCTACACCCAAGATTTTATACACTTATAATACATATAGATAGACACTTATATAATACATATGGATAGATATACATTTTATCATAACCCATATCTGTATATCTCTACACACCTACTTCCACTTGCTGATGCAAGATTCCGTTTGAACAAATAAAAGATTGCTTGTATCAATGTGTTTGTAAGAAATTATCTAATCCTCTACACCACGGAAGAAAATCTAAATTACGTAAAAGCTGTCATTATAAAACCCAGCTCTCCTCCAATGTACAGTAAGAAATGCTTATTTTTAATTAAGAAAGACAGCTTAAACGTGAAGAAAACTGGACTACAGTGCTAATCCAACTTCTGGTTCTGTATCTTTAGACACTGATGACATTTTTTTAGAATATTCCATAAATGTGCAATGTTCTAACTGATTTGTGCAATATCTTCTTTTTGAAGCTCAGTCCCCTTCAAGTGTATTGCACTAAAGTTATAACTGAGCTTCAAACCAAAACACCAATGAGGTAGCTATAGGATTAGCACCAGACATAGTAATAACTGGTCCCTAATCAGGGGAACCCACAGGTTCCCATCATACTAACTAAAAATTTGAATCCCATATAATGATGCCCTCCCCCCAAAAATGTATACATTTCTCAAAATGATATCAATAAAAAAAAATAAAGCTCCTAAAAAATAGCCCTTACACAACTCCGAATATAGAAATATATAACTAGAGATGAAGTTTTAAAAATTTGATTTGGTCGCTTTGCTGAATTTTTCCCAAACATTTGCTTTGTGACAAATTAATTTGTCGCAAAGTGAGTTAAATCAGGTCTGTCCTGGCCTGCAGTTAAACTTTAGGAAGTAAAAGGCATATCACATATATGAACATGCACATCATTGTACAGGCCAGCAACATTCCTAGCTAATCCCTGCAACTACCCCATCCCCCCCCAAAAAAAAAAAAAAAAACTATGTGTGCCCCTGCAGGTGTCCCAATGACTCTTTAGTAGAACAAAATAAGGACATGGAGGCAGCGCTAATAAAAAAAAGTGGGGAAAAAAGGTTCTTTTAATCCATGTTTTGGCAGTGCAAATGCATGCATTTGAATCCTTTCTGTTAGCTATAAAATGACTGTGCATCACTATTAGGCTTAGTTCACACTTTACTTATTTGGTCAGTTATTCTCATCAGTTATTGTCAACCCAAAGCAGATGACAGTCAAAACCACAGAACAGGTGCTGATATATTCATAATACATATTCTGAGAATAGGCTTGGCTCCTGAATTTGCCTCATAATAAGTGATGGATATAACTGAGCAAATAACATAAGTGTGAACTCAGCCTTACAGGTCAATGTTAGCATCAACTCTAATTTATCTGTGTATACTTAACCGTACAGTGACCAAAGATTCCAGTAGTGGTCCCATGACAGTGTAAAGGGTATCAGCAGTATGGCTCTGTTCACATCACTGTTTATTTTTCCAATCTTCTGACCTGTCAGAAGAACAGCCTAAAAAAAGCTTTTCCTGTAGTTTGAGCATCAGCCTTCAAACTGTATTTGATCAGTATTGGTAAAACAAAAACAGGAGTGGATCCAAAACAGAGATAACATGTGATGGCAATATTTGCATGTCTTCTGTGTTTTGGACCCACTTCTGATTTTGGCTTTCATATCATGATCAAATCCTGATGCAAAACACTGACTATGTGATAGAAGCCCTCTGGATGCGACAGGGCCCTTTTTTGTTATTTTTCTGTTCTTATGACATCAACAAGGACAAACAGGCACACTAGTGGCCCTGTAACAGACTGGTGAGAGTGGCAACAGCATGAAGAGACTCAATAGTGGCCCGTAACAGAGTAGTGAGGGTGGCAACAGCATGAAGAGTGACAATAGTGGCGCTGAAACAGACTAGTGAGGGGGACAACAGCATGAAGAGTCACAATAGTGTGCTGTAATATAGTGGCGAGGGTTTCAACAGCATGAAAAGTCACAAAAGTGGCTCTGAAAAGGAGTGGGGGGCAATAGTGTGGCAGTAACAGCACAAGATTGTTTGTGCAGATGGCAGTCTAGGAAGCAGACATGTGGCATCAGGCAGGATGAAAGCATCAGAATAGTTGCAGAAGCACGTGGCAGACTATTTAGCAGAATATTCCAAAGTGGCAGCACACTACAATCAGATAATTACTGCAAACATTATCTAGTCTGTTATATCAGGCACTGGTGTGTGGAAATCCCAGTTGATCCAAGCCTGATTCATCTTTATAAAGGTTAGTCTCTCAACATTTTGTGTTGAAAGGTGAGTTCTCTTTGGAGTAACTATACTACCTGCCACACTAAACACCCGCATTGATGTCACACTACTGGTCAGGCAGGAAAGCTTCCCCAGGGCAAACTTGGCCAGTTGAGGCCACAATTCAAGTTTGGCTGCTCAGGAGTTCAGGGGATCTTGGATCTGGGGTGACAGAGTGCAGTGCCCATTAGAGACTCAAAACCTAAGTTGCTGCTGATGGAGCTGGTGTTGGTCTTGCCCCCCATCCCACTCCAGCAGTCATGGCAGTGGAGAGTGAGCTCAGAGGGTCCCCCTGGTTAGATCTTCATGAGGATGGGCAATGGGGCGTGTAGGCAGTGACCAACTGGCTACAAAGGATGTCTAGATAGTAGGAAACCACGAAAAAGGGAAAAAAGGGCACACTTTGGAGACGGAGATGATTGGTGCGATGCCTCTTGGGTCACCCAAGCCCAAACTATTAAAAGTGAATATAAATGAAATGTAGAGGCATGCACTCTATACTCTGGGTGTATGTAGATATTGCTACGAATTTAATGATAAAACAAAAGATTAATACCTAGGATATAATCAAAAACACATACATAAAATACAATATAAATACAAATAAAAATGATGCAGTGATGCAAAAATATCACAAGTTCCACCCCAATGTGTGGGGACTGGTAGAATGACCGCTGATGGAACCTGTAAACCAATCAAGAGATAATGTATGTGTTTTTGATTATATCCTAGATATTAATCTTTTGTTTTATCATTAAATTCGTAGCAATATCTACATACACCCAGAGTATAGAGTCCATGCCTCTACGTTTCATTTATATGTCTAGATAGTAGTTGTTTTTTATCCCTCTCAGAAAGTATAAAAAAGGCCCCCATTTTTGACTGGCAGTGATGGTCTAATATTGTAGAGAGCCAGTAGTCATCCCTCTACCATAATAATGTGGCTGTCACTGCGTAAGCAACTCAGCATACATCTGGCTATTTGTGCAAGGGAATTGGGAGGACTCCCTGCCTCCATCACCACTGCATACTGCCACAGTCTATCGGAGTCATCTGCGTTGTCTTTGTTGTCGCTCTCTAGGTCCTCATGCTCCTCCTGTTCCTCTCCTGTCGCTTGGGCAGATAAACCACCTAGGTCTGAATAGAATTCCTGTGTGTTTATGTCCTCATTCTCCTCTTTCTGTGCCAGTTCAGCCTCCACAGGGCTCAGATGGCTATGAGATGTAGGCACCATTTATTCTGACCCCTTGTTAGTCAGATTTATCAGCATCTCCTCCAGGACGTGAAGGAATGGAATTACATCATTGATCTTGTAGTCCTGGCAACTGACAATTAAGGTGGCCCACTCAAAGGGCCTGAGCAAATGGCATGTGTGACACATGAGCTGCCCAGATAGTAGTCCTTTCCTTCTGCATCATCAAGAAATGAGTCACAGGTTTACTCTTCTCATATAGTCCATCCAGAATGTGGAGGATGAAGTTCCAACGTGTGGAAACGTCGCATATTAGGCAATGTTGGGGAACACCATTCTGGCTTTGGAGCTCAAGAAGGTGTGTTTTTCATGGTAAGAGTGGCTGAAGTTTCCTTGACATTTTCAAGACGTCTTGCAGTTGGGTAGAAGACTTCAGGAACCAGATGACAACCAGATCAAAGACGTGCACCATGCAGTCAGTGCATAGGTCAGCCCTCCTTGTCACAGCGCCGACAGAATTTTCTTCCCATTAATGGTGACCATGGAACATATCTCCAATTGTTGAGGAGACAGCCAGGATTCAATTTCCTGGTTGATGACATGGAGCAGTTCCTCCCTGGTGTGACTCCATTCTCTCAGGCTGACCAGATACAGAACAGTGTGACAATGCATGCTGTGTATAGGTGGTATGCTGGAGGACCACTGTGAACTGTGTCTGGTGGAGGATCAGAAGGCAGAGGGGGAAATTGGCGCAGAAATATCACAATTACAGCACAGTGCACAATTGCCAACACCTGGCCATGTTGCTGGTGTGCTGATATAAATTAACACTTTTACCTAGAGGGCTGCAATAGACATATATTGTCATTGATCATAATTATAGCTCGACAGATCAGCACTGGCATGAACTGTACCAGACACCAACAGGCTCAATGACTGGCCTACCTTCTATTCAACATGCGTGTGCAGGGCTGGTTCAGCTGTTTTATAGAAGTAATGATGGCTTCAGACTCTCCATCCTCGGTGGGCAAAAGTTATCAGTTCTCTAAAATGTTCAGAGTCCACAATATGAAAAGGGAGGGTCTGTAGTACCAGCAACTTGGCCAGGTGCATGTTCAGCTTCTGCATCGTTGGATGAGTGCACGTCTACTGTCGTCACTTTGAAATCGTAACCGTGATCGATTTCTGGTGAAAAATGTGACAAGGAGCAGGAGGAGCATCAGGAGCAATAGACAAAGAGAAGTAACGACAGCTCCCTTCTATTGAGGTTGAGGAGCCTTGACTGCTGGAGAAGGTGTGCGGACCACTGGGAAATGCAGCAGTTGTTGCATCAGGCTGAACCACTACGCTAATTCTACAGTTGTCTCATGATTAAAAAATCCCTCACTGCTGAGTATGGCCTTTTGCCCCAACATTCTATGCTGAGTGACTGCCACTGCATTTATGAACCCATGCACCGCTAGTTGTTTACTGATAGGTAAGCTCCTGAGTAGCAGATGGTCTACCACAAGTGTGTTTGGATCCAGATCTCTGACTGCTTCCTCCCTGGTGGCTCATTGGCACGCTGCCACCCTGCTGCTATCTCACAGGCCTGTTGCCACCCTCACCCACTGTTGATGATCATGATGCCCCTCTTCACCTGTCTCCCACGTGCTATCGGTACATCATCATCCACTACTGTCTGGTCATCACTTATGTTACCTTCACTAGTATCATGACCACGTTCCCCACCACTCGCAACATGTGCTCCCACCCGACTGTCATCATCGCTAGTTGCACGCCTAAGTGAAGACGCAGTGGACCTCTACTACAAGCCTATAGCTGTTGACTGTCCTCACTAAGCTCGTCCTCACTAAAAAGCGTAGCAGAGTCTGCAGCATGCATTACTTCCCAAACAGAAGGAGCAGCAAAAGAAAGAGGTAGTTAGGTCATGGTACAGAAGTTGTTCCTGGGCCATGCCAACTAAGTGTGGTGTCACAGGAACCAACTGATTCCTAGTTGTGTGTATTTGTTGTCATCTTAGATGATGGTAAACAGCAAGTCAACCATTCCAATACAGCTGGATTGTTGGTCAGATCTGGCCTGTTGCTACAGCTGCTGTTACCACCACCCCTTTCTGGTACTTGTGCCGGCTACAGCAACGTTTTTGCCACTACCATTACTTTTGAGGGCCCAGGCAACTGTCTTTTAGCCATAGTGTACAGTAATTACGCTGTAATGTAACAGATGAAGTATGAATGGCACAACAGATAGACTAGAAAAACACGCCCTTATGTTACACTGCCTGTTGACCATGAGTCAGATGCACAGTAAGTCTATGTACAGAACAGATTAAGAATGAACGGCACAGCAGATGAACAAGATGCACAGGGCAGTTATACCAAGTCTGCACTGTCCCTGCAGTCTCCCGATTCTCTCCCGGCAGTGTCTGAAAACTGTCCTTATGATCTCCCTACACATCTCTCTATCCAATATTCTACAATTAAAAGATTGATAAAACACTGTCCCTAGCACTTGCCATGTCTCTTGCTATGCTCAGTTCACAGTAAAATAGTGACAGCTATTGAGGATGAGGCTTTTATAAGGCAGTGACATCACAGGGGATTGCTATCTGGTGATTGGCTGGCTGCATGACATTATGTGTCTTATTTCATTCTCGGGCTTCTTACTTTCACTTTTTAACATATGCAGCCACCATTTTAGGAAAAAACAATTCATTAAAAGCAAGCAGGAGGAAATTTGTATTAAGATCAAATTAAATCCGTTTTACTTCGATTTGCTCAACACTAGTTATAACATTCATTTTAAAAAAGGAACCTGACCTGCAGAATATAGGAAACTTCATTTTTTCACAGCAC
Organism: Rhinella marina; assembly: GCA_900303285.1. Lineage (NCBI taxonomy): Eukaryota > Metazoa > Chordata > Amphibia > Anura > Bufonidae > Rhinella > Rhinella marina. The sequence continues at coordinate 17,965 of ONZH01014263.1, forward strand.
AGTGAACTTTATAAAAATGAAACCTACTGTATAAACCAATGGTAGAACTGCATAGTTTTCAAATTTCATTCTTTGATTTTTTTTTTCAGTTTCCCACTACGTTGTGTGGAAAACTAAAACTAAAAAGGTTCCATGAAAAAAATGGATATGTGAATAGAAAAATAAAAAAGTAAGGCTTTTGGAAAGCAGGGAACAAAATTGAAATACATACGGTAAAAATGGAAAATGGTTGTAGTGGGAATAGGGTTAAAGTCAAACTAGAGTTGATAGAACTCATTGGAATTTGCTTCATGTCTGATTTGGCACATTTTTCAAAAATTTAAATCCATACCAGAATTGTTTTGTTTCTCCAATTGCACCGAAAATTGATATTTGACACCGTCTAGTCTCCTAGGACTCTTACATATTATCTATTGTTCTTTTTTTTTTTTTTACAAATCTTTGATTTTTGTATTCTCTCTCCTTTTAAGCTCTCGAAACACAATGACAGTAATAGCTTATAATGTCAGAGTGACACTGACATAAATAGTTATGAGTAAAAACATGACAGTGTTAACATCATGTTTAAAAACACTCTGTGCCATTGAATGTATTATACTTTTTCATATTAGAAACATTAAAAAAAATTGTCACTTAACAGTGACAAATGGTGTTTAAATACACACAGTGTTATGGGAGAAAACAGTGGCTCTTTGGGACCTAGTGTCCAAAAATTATGCCTCAACGAGGGCAGATCCCTGAATCTGTTGATAGTCACACACACATGTTAATGTCAGAAGAAAGTTTTAATCAATTAACATTTATGGGGGCAAATCCCTGCCCTTATTTATACACACACATGTATTTATGTGTCAGAAGAAAGAGTGAATTGTTCTGAACAAGTCTGGAAAAATTATCCCTTTTAATTGAAATCAGAAGCAGTACAGCGTGGATGTGGAAAGAATAGTGTTATAGTAGCATGTGGCCACAATAGTAGCAGCAACAGTAGCAGCAGCAGAGTATGGAACAGACAAGGCAGTGCATGGCTGTGTGGCTGTTTAGGGGTAGAAGAAGTATGAATAGTGGCAACTGTGTTGAGGTAATGCTAGTGTCAGCAGGAGTAATAGAAGTGGCTGAAAGGGGAATTAGCAGCAGTGAGTAGCAGCCGTGGTGGTGATGGTAGCAACAGCCATATAGTACATGATGACATGAAGGCTGAAAATGGCAATGGCATAATGGCAGCAGCAGACATATGATATGGAACATGACGGTGGGCAGGCAGACATCAGGAGTTTCATAATAGGACAACATCAGCTAGGGTATATCTATTCATCAGCCTCAGTTGTTATTTGTCTGAAAATATTTACGGATCCATGTTGTGTTCATTTTGAAAAAAGAGATATTTCTTAGGGTGACAGAAGACATCTTTGTGTGTCATACTGGCATCATGAAAACCCTCTTTAGGATAGCATTGGAGACAAGAGAGAATCAAGAGAGCAAACTGGACCAGTTCGTGCCACTGTTCCAGTCTGTCTGCTCAGAACTCCATAGTAGGTAGTAGAGATGAGCGAGTAGTGAAATATTCGAAAGTTCGAAATTCGATTCGAATAGACCGCGATATTCGACTATTCGACCGAATATCGAATCCCATTAAAGTCTATGGGAAAAAAATGCTCGCCACTTGGAAATCTCAATTCGACCACTTGGAGGTCACCAAGTCCACCCTGAAACCTCAGAAAAGGATGCCAACACTGCTGGAATGCAACTAGGACAGCAGGGGAAGCATGTCTGGGTGCATATAAAGCGCCCAAGTCGCACTATTACGCCACTATCACACCCTCTCAACAATACACTCCAAAGACAATCTAACCTCTCTGTAAAGTGAGACCATACAAGGAAACATTCTTTCCTCTACATTGCCATGGACCCCAAGCCAAACTAGACAAAAAGGAAGATAAAATTCTGCACCCCTTAAAATCACGTTGCCTATGACAACCACAGATGGCATAGGCAAGGGGGAAAGCAATCAAGCCATCACTATTTTTCCCTCTGTGCCATCCCTGCCTTGCACATGTCCCAAAACATCATCCACGCCCGAGTAACACGGTTACTGCAAAAGGCCATTTGACCACCAACACTTTGGTTTGAGGCCGGGGATGCTACATCTCCCTGACAGCACACTGGGTGAATGTTCTGGAGGCAGGGACAGGCAAACCTGCTACCCCCACCCAAGTTTTGGGCCTTGGTTCTGTCTGGATTTCCGCAACCCTTACAGACAGCTCGGCAAACCCCTCCTTCTCCTTCTAGATTTGTTAAATCTGTCCACCACCCAGTCAAGTCCACAAAGTCCAGTCTCGTCGATAGCCTGCAGAAACTGCAGGGACCTCACTCTGACCCTCCTTCCTCCCACCCTGCCCAATGTTATCAACCCAGTGTTCCCACCCATGCAAGAATCGCAGGAGCTATCTGAGGATTTTGTTTGTTCTGATGCCCAAACACTGGAGCAAGCTCCATCTCTAGCTGATGGTGGTGTGGAACGGGCACTAAAGTGTAAAATGATTAGGGACGATGATGAGACACAGTTGCCAGCAAGGGAGGCTGTTGGAGCAAAGTGAGGCAGTGTAAGAGGAGGTGGTTGAGTATGACGAAGGACCGCAAAAGGCAGGAAGAGGCCGTGGGCTGGCCAGAGGCTCATGGAGAAGGCAGGCTAGAGCCCGCAGGGCCGCATCTCTTCCCTATAACAGGCCCCCACACAAAGCTCTCCCATCGAGGGCTCTTAGGTCCTTGTTGTGAAAATATTTTAATGAGTGCGCAAAGTTAGCTTGAGGTGAGCCCTCGAAAAAATTATATGGAGGCCCAAGAGGTGAGCCCTCGAAAAAATTAAGTGGAGACCAAAGAGGTGAGACCTCTTAAAAATTGTATTAAGGCCCAAGAGGTGAGCCATAATAAAAATTGCTTGTAGGCCCAAGAGGTGAGCCATGATAAAAATTGCTTGTAGGCCCAAGAGGTGAGCCATGATAAAAATTGCTTGTAGGCCCAAGAGGTGAGCCATGATAAAAATTGCTTGTAGGCCCAAGAGGTGAGCCATGATAAAATTGCTTGTAGGCCCAAGAGGTGAGCCATGATAAAAATTGCTTGTAGGCCCAAGAGGTGAGCCATGATAAAAATTGCTTGTAGGCCCAAGAGGTGAGCCATGATAAAAATTGCTTGTAGGCCCAAGAGGTGAGCCATGATAAAAATTGCTTGTAGGCCCAAGAGGTGAGCCATTATAAAAATTGCTTGTAGGCCCAAGAGGTGAGCCATGATAAAAATTATGTGGAGGCCCAAGAGGTGAGCCATGATAAAAATTGCTTGTAGGCCCAAGAGGTGAGCCATAAATATTATTTTTTTTTTTTTACGGAGCAATTCTACGGCGGTTAAGGAGGAGGAGGTGGAGGAGGAAATGGCACTTCATACAGATGGCACTTCACTTTTGGCTGCTTTCCACTGTTGGAGAAGCAAAGTCCGGGTCAATCCACTTGCTGTTCATTTTGATTAGCGTCAGCCTGTCGGCACTGTCGGTTGACAGGCGGCTGCGCTTATCGGTTATAATGCCCCCGGCTGCGCTGAACACCCTTTCGGATAGCACGCTGGCGGCAGGGCAGGCAAGCACCTCCAAGGCGTACAGGGACAGTTCCAGCCACGTGTCCAACTTGGAGACCCAGTAAGTGTAGGACGCCGAGGGATCTGGGAGGACAGGGGTACGGTCTGCCAGGTACTCCCGCAACATCCGCCGATACTTGTACCTCCTGCTGATAGCGGGCCCCGCAGTGATGGAAGTTGCACGAGGGGGTGCCATGAACGTGTTCCACACCTTGGAGAGTGTTCCCCTGGTGGCTGTGGGCCTGATCGATGTTGTGGGACTCTGGGAGACCCTCTCCTCTCTGCCGCCAGCGATGGTGGGTGGGAAAATCTCCATCATGTTCTGCACGAGTTCCCTCTGGTATTCCAGCAATCGATTCGTCCTCTCCTCTACCGGAATAAAAGAGGAGACGTTATCTTTATACCGGGGGTCCAGGAGTGCGAAGACCCAGTACAGTTTGTTCTCCACTATCCGGACAACACGTGTGTCCCGGGAAACGCAGCCCAGCATGAAGTCAGCCATGTGTGCCAGACTCTGAATAGGCATGACGTCACTGCCCCCACCAGAAAGATCACTTGCCATTTCCTCCTCTTCCTCTTCCGCCTCCTCTCCGCCCCATCCGCGCTGAACCAATGGGACGCACACAGCCTGACTGCTACCCTCGCCGCCAGCATCCTCCTCCTCTTCCACAGCCACCTCCACGTCGTCCTCCTCCTCCTCATCCTCCTCCTCCTCCTGCAACTGCCACCAAGAAGCAGACAAAAGTGTGGTCTGACTGTGTAGCTCCGTTGCGTCTCCTCCTACCCCAGTCTCCTCTGCGTGCAATGCGTTGTCCCTTATTGCGATGAGCGATTCTTTAAGGACGCATAGGAGCGGGATGGTTACGCTCACTATAGCGTCCTCGCTGCTGACCTTCTTGGTGGACTCCTCAAAGATACGCAGTACATCGCATATGTCTGCCATCCATGGCCACTCGTGGTTGGCAAACTGAGGGAGCTGAGTTGGAGGCACGCGTGGATTCATAATCTGGTACTCCATCAATGCTCTCTGCTGCTCACACACCCTGGCCAACATGGAATAGGTGGAATTCCAGCGAGTCGGCAGGTCGCACAACAGCCGATGTTCAGGCAAATGGAGGCATTGCTGGAGTTTTTTTAAGCTAGCAGCAGCTACAGTTGACTTCCGAAAGTGAGCGCACAAGCGCTGCACTTTCACCAGTAGCTCTGCCAGGTTGGGGTAAGTCTTTAGAAATTTTTGGACTACCAGATTAAAAACGTGGGCCAGGCATGGTACGTGATTGAGTTCGGCAAGCTCCAGAGCCGCCACCAGGTTACGCCCGTTATCGCACACGACCATGCCTGGTCCTAGCTGCAGCGGCGACAGCCACATCTCCTTCTGCTGCAATATGGCGTCCCTCACCTCTGGAGCGCTGTGCTTCCTGTCGCCCAAGCTGATGAGCTTAAGCACCGCCTGCTGACGTCTCCCCGCGCCAGTGCTGCAACGCTTCCAGCTAGCAGCTGAGGGCGATGTTAAGGCAGAGGAGGAGGAGGAGGAGGAAGAGGAGGGGGGTTTATCAGAACCCGTGCTGGCAATCTTGGGCGGGGGTGGTAGGTAGGCCGTCTCTGTTTGCGACCCCGTCCCCGCTTCCACAACATTCACCCAGTGTGCCGTCAAAGAGATGTATCGTCCCTGGCCGCAAGCGCTTGTCCATGAGTCGGTGGTCAAGTGGACCTTTGCGCTGACTGCGTACCTCAGGGCCCGCCTGATGTTACGTGACACGTGCTGGTGCAGGGCGGGGACGGCACTCCGGGAAAAGTAGTGGCGGCTGGGGACGGAATAGCGAGGTGCGGCAGCCGCCATCAGGTCGCGGAAGGCCTGCGTCTCCACAAGCCTAAACGGCAACATCTCCAGGGCCAGCAGTTTGGAGATGTGGCAGTTTAAGGCTTGGGCTTGGGGGTGACTCGAGGCGTACTTCCCCCTGCGGTCGAACGCCTGCGAGATGGACAGTTGATGGGACGAGGAGTATGAAGGTGCAGGCGAAGATGTGGGTGAAGGGGAGGCTGAAGGAGAAGGCCCCAAAGTAGCCGAGGCAGAGGCAGATGTGGAGGTGTCCTGGCTGGAGGTCTGGACCGCAGTGGCAGCACACAACACAGGGGAAGAGGCAGTGGCAGCAAGACCGGGCGCAGGTTGTATTGCGTTTGCTCTCTCCCACTCAGCCCAGTGCTTGACTTCCAAGTGACTCCGCATGCCTGAGGTGGTCATATTGCTCTTCTCAGAGCCCCTACTCAGTTTTGAGTGGCAGAGTGTGCAAACCGCGCTCAGTTTGTCATCCGCACAAACATTAAAAAATCTCCACACCACAGAAGTACGAGGCCTCGATGGGGGAGCTTCGCGCGACTGCCTGCTGCCGGGAACAGCTTCGGCCCTGCTGGCTGTGGCCTCACTTCTCTGTCTGGACTGTCCCCTGCCTGTGGACATCCCTCTGCCTGTGGACATCCCTCTGCCTCTGGACATCCCTCTGCCTCTTGCTGCCTTTTTCGGTTCTGCGCAGACCACCACCTCTCCACTGCTTTCCCCGCTGGACATCACCCCTGGCCAAGTGGGGTCGGTCATTTCGTCATCCACCACCTCCTCTTCCACTTCCTCACTCTGCTCCTCCTCCTGCCCACTGGACATTCCAACAGCCTCCCTTGATGGCAACTGCGTCTCATCATCATCATCGCTCATGATAACAGATGCTGGTTCAGGGTCCACATCAGCAGGAGATGGCGAATACTCAAGTGGTTGGGCATCACTACAAACAAATTCCTCTGGTAGCTCCAGGGATTCTTCCGGCACATCTGAAAAAGGACCCGAAAAGAGCTCCTGGGAGGGGTCAAGGGTGGGATGACTCTGTTGGCCAGGTGTGGAGGAAGGAGAGTCAGAGTGAGACTGTGTGGATGACTGGCTGGTGGACAACTGTGTGGAAGCGCTATCGGCTATCCATTGCACCACCTGTTCACACTGCTCAGGCCTCAACAGCGGTGTAACCCACCCCCTGCTTAACTGTCCCATAAAGGCAGGGATTCTGGATGAGCGGAATCCTGGCTGCCCCTCACCAGCACGCATTGTATCCCCACTGGCTTCAACAAGGCCCCCAACAGCATTTCCGCGCCCCCGTCCTCGTCCACGTCCACGTCCGATTCTGCTAGCCCTCCGCATTTTTTTTTTTTTTTGGTTACAATATTTGGCGTACACAGCCGTATACTACCAGGTCAGACGGTGTGTATTAACACCACGTATATACAAGAGTTTTGCAGGCACGCAGAACGCACAATACAGGTGCCAAATAAAAGGCCTTTTTTTTTAATATTTCTAGGTACACAGCCGTGTACTACCAGGTCAGACGGTGTGTATTAACACCACGTATATACAAGAGTTTTGCAGGCACGCAGAACACACAATACAGGTGCCAAATAAAAGGCCTTTTTTTTAATATTTCTAGGTACACAGCCGTGTACTACCAGGTCAGACGGTGTGTATTAACACCACGTATATACAAGAGTTTTGCAGGCACGCAGAACACACAATACAGGTGCCAAATAAAAGGCCTTTTTTTTTAATATTTCTAGGTACACAGCCGTGTACTACAAGGTCAGACGGTGTGTATTAACACCACGTATATACAAGAGTTTTGCAGGCACGCAGAACGCACAATACAGGTGCCAAATAAAAGGCCTTTTTTTTTAATATTTCTAGGTACACAGTCGTGTACTACAAGGTCAGACGGTGTGTATTAACACCACGTATATACAAGAGTTTTGCAGGCACGCAGAACGCACAATACAGGTGCCAAATAAAATGCCTTTTTTTTAAAATATTTCTAGGTACACAGCCGTGTACTACCAGGTCAGACGATGTGTATTAACACCACGTATATACAAGAGTTTTGCAGGCACGCAGAACGCACAATACAGGTGCCAAATAAAATGCCTTTTTTTTAAATATTTCTAGGTACACAGCCGTGTACTACCAGGTCAGACGGTGTGTATTAAAGGGGTTGTCTCACCTCATTAATCCACTGTAAATCACTTACTTGTTTTCCAGTGAAGGTGTCTTCCATATACATCAATTTTCAAATATGGCTGTGACTCCTGTAATTAGCATTTTTATACCCCCATATTGCATGCTCGTTTCTAGGAGTTACGGCCACCGCTGTAATGTTCAGAGCGGTGGCCGCGCAGACGCACAAATACTCAATGCTCCAGCTGCTGCAGTGGCCGGGTTTCTGGGAGCGAGCGCACACCGAGACTTGCGCATGCGCATTCACTCCCGGCCCCGGCCACCTCGTCTGAGCTCCCATCCGAACTGAAAATTTTACACATAACAGAGCAGATTGTGACAAGCAAATCTACATCGGACATCATGTCACGATCTGCTCTGTTATCCCAGAGGCTGAATCTCCTCTGACAGCCTCAGGATTGAGCACGAATGAAGCAAGGGGCGGGGTTACTTCCTCCGTGCCAGGCTTGCCTTGCTTTCTATCTCATATTTGAGCCCCGCCCCCAACAAGCAAGGAAGAGAGGCCCTGAGAGCAGCGAGGCAGCCTGCAAACAGGGAGGTGAGACAACCCCTTTAACACCACGTATATACAAGAGTTTTGCAGGCACGCAGAACGCACAATACAGGTGCCAAATAAAAGGCCTTTTTTTTAAATATTTCTAGGTACACAGCCGTGTACTAACAGGTCAGACGGTGGGTATTAACAGCACGTATATAAAAGAGTTTTGCAGGCACGCAGAACACACAGTACAGGAGCCAAATAAAAGGACTTTTTTTTAAATATGTCTGATTACACAGCCGTGTACTAACAGGTCAGACGGTGGGTATTAACAGCACGTATATAAAAGAGTTTTGCAGGCACGCAGAACGCACAGTACAGGTGCCAAATAAAAGGACTTTTTTTTAAATATGTATGATTACACAGCCGTGTACTAACAGGTCAGACGGTGGGTATTAACAGCACGTATATAAAAGAGTTTTGCAGGCACGCAGAACGCACAATACAGGTGCCAAATAAAAGGCCTTTTTTTTAAATATGTCTGATTACACAGCCGTGTACTAACAGGTCAGACGGTGGGTATTAACAGCACGTATATGAAAGAGTTTTGCAGGCACGCAGAACGCACAATACAGGTGCCAAATAACAGGACTTTTTTTTAAATATGTCTGAGTACACAGCCGTGTACTAACAGGTCAGACGGTGGGTATTTACACCTGTTATACAAAAAGGGTATTGCAGGCACACAGAACCCAGAACACTAGAGCCAAAGAAACTGTATTTAAAAAAAAAAATGTACACAGCCGTATACTGCCAGAAGATCAGATGGTGCATATACACACTAGGTATATAACAGGGTTTTGCAGCCAAAAAGAACGCAGAACAGTAGTGCCAAATATAGTTTGGTATGTAGCAGAGCACCTAATACACCACTAATGCCTCTCTCTGTCCCTACTCCAGCAGCTATCCCTGAATACAGCAGCCGTTCTCTGCAGAGTGTATATAGTAGTAAAGCTATTACTGTACTGCACTATAGTAGCCCTGATAAGGGCTTTTAATCACGCTCCTGCCTGTCCAACAGCTAAAACCTATCTCTCCCTTCTCCAGCCTCTGTCCCTGACTAAGTTCACGCAGCATATGCGAACGAGCAGGAAGACCTGAGTTTTTAATATTCAAGGTCACGTGGTTTTTCCAGCCAATCCATGTAGACGCCGTTTTCGCGCTGCCAGCGTGCTCCGCGGGCCTGTCATACCCCCCCTGCATGGTGATTGGTGGAAAAAGAGCGCCAGGGAAGGTGGGAGGGGAAACGAATTCTAAGTGCGCCATCGCCGTTACACTCGATCGAAATCGAGTATGCCGAATAGCGTAGTATTCGATCGAATACCTGCTCGATCGAACACTACTCGCTCATCTCTAGTAGGTAGGCAAGGTAGAATTTTACTTTGGTTTCCTTTAGGCTAGCACATGAAAAAAAAATGTTCCACTATGATAAGGACACTGAACTGGCTACTGCTGCTGCAGCTTCTACTGCTTGTGACGACGGAAGGTGGGTGACTCTACAAAGGGCGCACAGAGGCGGCACTTTCAAAAATGCTGGTGTCTGATCACTGAATGCTGTGTACACAGTGTTTTCTAATAATA
>ONZH01014264.1:0-27703 GCA_900303285.1 Rhinella marina
GGGTAAGGACTTCTGTCTGCAGTGGTTGAGACAAGGTTACACCCAGGGAAGAAGCCCCAGCTCCCCTGGCTGCTGCTGACTTTATTTTCCAGGGTAGTTGGTACTGGTGGATCACCGTGGACTGGAACATAAATGATGTTGCTGTCAGCTGACCCAGCTGAAAGGACTGTGATGGTGGTGGCACTGGCAGTCCAGGGATCAGAGGCTTTGGCTTCTCCCTAAAACGGAGGGTGCCATCTGGTTACTTCTGTAGGCAGCGCACATGTCTTTCTTCTGGTGGTTCCTCCGGCCAAACTTCAGGTGGTGATGTAGGGACCAGAGGCTTAGATAATACGGTAAACCCGGTAGAAAAGGGGGTGTATACCACCTGATCCCCCACGTACAGGCTGTGACGGGGTTAGGGCAGGTACAGCTGTTTCACTGACTTGCGGCCCACAAAGTTCTCCTTGCCGTACTTTTCATTCGCCAGGAAGCCAGCGCCTCGCTCGACTGAAAACCACAGTACGGTTCCCTTTCGCCGCTTCTAAAGTTAGCGCTGTATAATTGATTCAGGTAGAATTGATTTGTACTTGGATCACATTTTAGTTTTTTTTTTTAAATGTGGTGAATTGGAAAATTGATGATCTCTACTCTAAATCATTTTGTGTGGTGGAACCAGAATACTTGACTGGAAGAGGAGACAATCAAGAAGGTAAGATCAGCTCTTTTACAAATGAATTATTTTTAGCATAATTCAATTTTCTTTTCTTCTTGAAGTCAAAACTTTTTATTAAACGTCTGTCTTGTTACTGATAAAACTTTTGTGACCTTTTAAAAATATCTAATTAACAAGAGTTTTCTTCCTTAATGAGCTAAAACTCAGGAGACACATGAGGTCACGGTGAAAACTTTCTTCCTATAGAGTTGCTTTTCACCGTTCATTGCTTTCAAGGGATATATACAGGTAGTTACTGACTATGCACTATATTACTGATCCCCTCTCGCTGGATGACTGCACTGGAAAGCTCCTGTGACATTGATATTCTGATGTTTGGTTGATATTTCACTATTTATCAGGCTATTCCTTTAGGAAAGGTCTACAAGTGGCTCTTAGAAAAGGAAAAATTCTAAGGAATGATTTGGCAGAAAAATGGAAACATCAGATGTGAGTATCTATTAATCTTAATTATTGAAATGTATGTGAAGCAACAGACTATTTATTTATACACTTATTGATTTTCATGGGACTCATTTATTCCACTTGGTATAATAGTTCATATTGCTATTTGTACTATGTACTGCTATAAAGCTGTCATCTGCAGCATTGCCATATAACATGATATCAAATGATGGGACTACAAGATACCTATAGAAAATGAAGGCAGATAAAACAGCTGTGTCACGGATATAGCAGATTATACATATTGTTCAGTTTGCTTTCATTTACTTTATCTTTATTGTAATATTTCAACCAAGAAATAAACTTTCAAGGTGAAGTTCTGGCGCTTGCGTCTAAGCTACCGTATTTTTTGTAAGACATATTTTTCACCAATACTAATGAGCGATTCCATTATGGATGCTCTCATTAGTACCGGAGGACTGGGAAGCAGTGAAGGCTCTGTACTCACCGCTTCCTGGTCCTTGGCTGTGGCTGCGCGCAGCGTGAGGGTGCTTTGTGACCTCACCCTGTGCGTCAGATCACAAGACAGCCGATGAAGCATGGGGGCTGATGAGAGAAGAATTTGATTAGATAGATAGATACACTTCACATCTATCTATCGGAAAAAAATGATCACAAAGTCACACACACTTTAAAATGGTGTGCTGGAACCTGCTCTATTTTTGCGGAGCGGACTGATCACGGACCCTTTCAAGTTGTTTGGCTCCGCATCCATCAGCACCAGCCACACGGATGGTGCATGTGGATTGGGGACTGCAATTTGCGGTCCTCAATGAATGACATGGGTGGCATACGTTGATGTGCATGAGCCCCAAGGCAGGCACATAAAACCACAGTCATGTGCAAGATCTGCAGGATTAAAATAAGCAGCGTCACCTGGGCTCTGTTACAGCACATGAGGCAGTATCACTGGATCCCATGGTGAAATAAAACTGGCCAACATTCTCATTCAGAACAAGTCTCTCCTCCTCCTGGAATCAGACAGTCCACATCCCAAAACAGTAATTTTCCTCATCATCAGCCGCTTTTTTTTCTGCTCACACTCCTCCCTTTCCTTGTCCTCCACAAAATTGTGATCATATTTGAATGTGTGGCCATGAAAAATTTCCCACCAGCAATTAGCTTCTGCAAGCTGAACCCCATCCTGGCCAATTTAATGTTACCTTACTGTACTTCTGGTAAATGTAGTACATTTCAAGAGCTTTTGCCTGAATTTAACATTTCTTCCCTGGTGATAGGCTGGGACTCTTGGCAAGGCAAATATGCTAAATCCTAAACGTAATTAATCTGGGCTCTGATCCGGGCATTGTGTTGGGACTCTTGGCCTGTGCATGTCATATCGGAAGGCATTTTGACCCCTTAATTTTTAGGCGCTAGGTTCCCCAACAAGCCACTGTGTTTTGTTTTGTTTTTTCTTATAACATTATGTGTTTTTAACCCCTTCAGGACAATGTCATTTTTCACCACCCGACACAATAGAATTGCAGATTGTTGTACAATTGTAAATCTGACACGTATCACTTTATATGGTAATTACTTTGGAACACTTTTACGTATCCTATTACTTTACTAAGTGATGCTGAGATTATTTTCTCATGATACATCATACTTAATATTAGCGTAAATTTCAGTTGATATGTTTTATTTATAAAAATATATATGTATATTTAAAATTAATAGAAAGTTTCGAAAAATTTGCTATTTTCTGCATTTGAATTTCTCTGTTTTTAAAGAGGCTCTGTCACTAGGTTGTAACCTATGTATTTAAATACATAGGTTACAAGTCCTAGTGACAACTTTTAAAATCATACCTTTCATGCAGAGTTCTGCGCAGCGGTCGCGTAGAAATCTAAACTTTAAAACATATGCAAATGAGCCATCAGAGCACAGGGGGGGCGGCCTCTTTCCTCTGGAGCACCGCTCCCCCGGGCCCGAGGCACGTCCCCTGTCTCTAATCACGCCCCCTCCTGTACTTGATAGACAGAGCTAGACTTACCAGACTTACCAGTACTGAACTCTCACGCATGCGCCCTAAAATTTTCCCGGCGCATGCGCAGTAGCGCTTGCAGTGTCTACACTGCAAGCGCTGTCTTCTCTTCTGCGCACGCAGTCCCGGGAGTGACAGCGCGTGCGCAGAAGAGAAGACAGCGCTTGCAGTGCAGACACTGCAAGCGCTACTGCGCATGAGCCGGGAAAATTTTAGGGTGCATGCGCGAGAGTTCAGCGCTAGACTTACCAGTCTAGCGCTGCCTATCAAGTACAGGAGGGGGCGTGATTAGAGACAGGGGACGTGCCTCGGGCCCGGGGGAGCGGTGCTCCAGAGGAAAGAGGCCGCCCCCCGGTGCTCCGATGGCTCATTTGCATATGTTTTAAAGTTTAGATTTCTACGCGACCGCTGCGCAGAACTCTGCATGAAAGGTATGATTTTAAAAGTTGTCACTAGGACTTGTAACCTATGTATTTAAATACATAGGTTACAACCTAGTGACAGAGCCTCTTTAAGATGGATAGTGAAACCTCATAAAAGTGTTATTACATAACATTCAACATATACCTACTTTATGTTTGCATCATTTTCTAAATGGCATGTATTTTTTTTATGATGTTAGAAGGCTATCTCAGAGATATCACATGGTAAAGAAGCATGACTAGAGCTATGCCTGGTGTCCTGAGGCTCAAACTATGCAGGGGTGCACTGTCCTGCAGGAACAACAGGTCACAAACAGGCAGCAGCAAGCTGTATCAAATGTGGGAGATGGGCGTCCTCAATAGGGGGTGTGATGTCTACAGTTGCCAGGCAGAATTCAGATCAGACAATGGAAGCCTCTGAGAGACAGCACTATCAATACTCCAAAGCTTATTTACCGTGAGGTAACTCTGGGCCCTCACATGGGGCCCCATTCACTGTAAGTTCATTATCCACTATTCAATTGCATTAGATATGTGCATATGCTTTTGGTTTACTTTCTTTATGTATAGGAGGTGGTCACTTATGGTTACACGCACATGTAAGTGGTCTGTATAAGGTTCACTGTGTTATATTTCACATTGCTTGATAAAGACCTGAGGGTCAAAACGTTGATATGTATGCTGCCTAACCACTGAATAAAACACCACTAATTTGAATTGATTGAGTGCTGCGGATTTCTCTACATTGCTGATTCTACTGGGATCCCAAGCCAGGACCCCTCAAAGCATGCACTGAATTTTCCTGGATGCATACCAGGTGTCTTGAACATTGAATATGGATTTATTCCAGTGGTTTGGAGTGCTGCTTATCTTTCTTTTGAACCCATTTTGGAAACCACACCCCACAGTAATGAATTTATTGAGGGACGTACTGACCTTTTTGACCTGACAGACGTTTCATAAAATTTAGAAACACTTGAAAATATGAAAATGAAAAATTTTATTTCTTCCAATCAAATGTTAACCCCTCAATGGAAACCGCTCATTTTTCATTTTCACAAATGTCAGCAGGAGAAAAAGCATAATAATAATGTTGAGTGTTTTCTCCTAAACATGGCAACACCCCATACTGTATGTGGTTAAAAAAATGCTGTTTGGGCACACAACGGGGATCAGATGGGAAGGAGCACCATATTGTTTTTTTGAGAGCAGGGTTTGGTGGGATGTTTTTTGGCTGCCATATCACATTTGAAGAGACCTTTAGGTACCACTACAGTGGTACACCTATCAAAGAATCTATGGAAGGGTGCTGACTGCTTTTACCCCACAGGTGTTTCATAGAATTTAAAAACACTTGGCTTTTAACCCACTTAGCTACCAGTGCTGTGCATGTACGGCGTTACAGCGATTGACAAACATGGCGCACTCTCGCACGTGTAGTGGGCGTCATGGCTAGTGGGTCTCCACTGGTTCAAACTGGCAATAATTTCAATCGTGGCAATTAAAGCCTTTAGATGCTGTCATCAAGTGAGACCATGGCATCTAAAGGGTGAAAAACCTGAAATCTTGCGCTTCTGGGATTCTTACTGGCATCCTCTGCAGCCAGAGAGGATACTGGTTTTAAAACAATCAGCCTGGCTGAAAAGGCTGAGGGTAGTAAAATGATAAAAAGAGTGAAAATGGCCAATTTGCCATTTTTTCATTGCTTCTATTACCCAAAAAATGTAATACAATGTGATAAAAAAAGTCACGCACCTTCAAAAATTGTATCAATAAAATCTACTGTACAGATTGTCCAGCAGAAAATGAGCCCCACACAGCTCAGTAGATATGACTATAAAAAAAAAGTTATTGTGGTCAGAATATGGTAAAAAAAATAATCAAAGTTTAAATTTATTTTTGCACTACTTAAAGATAAAATAAACTATACATATGGGGTATCGTTGCAATCATAATGACCAAGAGAATGAAGGGTATGTTTTGCCGCAAATTGAATGTCATGTGAAAAAAAAAACATAAAATGGTTAAAGAACTGCATTTTTCCATTTGCAATTCTTTTACTGCTTCCCACTACATTGTATGCCATAATCAATGGTGGCATTAGAAAGTACAACTTGTCCCACAAAAAATAAGCTCTCACACAGTTATGTGAACGGAAATATAAAAAAGTTATGGCTCAAGGAAGATATGGAAGAAAAATGAAATCCTAAAGGTTAAAATTAAGCATTGAATTTCTGCATAAGGCCCATTTTTCATTTTCACAACGGTAACAGGAGAAAAGGCATTTTGTCCTGAACGCCACATGTGTAGTATCAAACTGCTGCTTGGGATAAGGATCAGAAGATAAGAAGCAACATATGGTTTTTGAAGGGCAGATTTTGGTATGGCTTATGAGTGCCATGTCATTCAAATAGACCCTGAGGTACCTATAGAGTGGAAACACCCCAAAATTTATGTCATTTTGAAAACTTACACCCATCAAGGAATTTATTGAAGGGTAATGTGAGTGTTTTGACCCACTGTCTGAAAAGACACTAGCTTCTTAGTTTTACTCTGTCACCTTGTTGGTCGCTATGTCAACCCTCTCAATATGTCATCTAAATCACTGCACACCCTATAACACTTAATTACAAAAAAAGGTAAATTATAGCTCAGGATTAAAAGCAGATTTAAATGTACAAAAACAAACTGACCCCTAACTTGATGCCCCCTTTCGGGTTGTACACCAAGACCTGCAGGAGTCTTAGCCAGACTCACTTGGACAATTACCCAGTTAAGGGTCCTTGCAAGTTCACTCAGCCCCTGATTCAGGTTACTGTAACCAGCTACCCTTCACAGGACACGGGATGACAATGCAACAATCAAGTTATCAATCAAACGCCTTCTAGAAGTTGCACAGGTTAGTATTACAAGAACATATATAACAACTTTTAAGTAGCATTTCACATCAGTCCATGCAGAGAACATTTAAAACAAACAAATTTTCAAATCACCAACATTAATCATAATCTACCTGAAATTCGATACCCGAACCCTTTTAGCAGGACTGAATCCGAAAGTACCCCACAGCCTCAGGAAAGCAGTGAGACAATGGCTCACATACCTAGTATTAGCGTTCCTCAACCTGGGGGTCACTTCCTCCTGGTCCAGTCCTGGAAACTAACGGGTTGGAGTATCTCGCTGGGGCCTCCAAATTGTCAGAGTTAGTTCAATGTTCAGGCAGAGTATGGTTAGGTTATGGATCTTATTCGATCGAATAACAAGAGTGAGACAATCAGATTCGCTGAACTCAAGGAGATCTGGGTGGACCTCCAAGAATACCTTTATTTTATACCACATGCATATGGGAGTATATGGGTGGACTTTTAGGAGGTTACAATCATTAAAATTAAGCAATAGTTAATAAATCATGACACGGCATTATGTAGACAATCTTCATATGGTCATATCTGGGTAAAAGGTTAGTTGTCACAACATTGGCAATAACTATGATGTATGACATTAACCTAGGAAAGTACCAAGAAATCCTCAAAACAACATTTCAAAAAAATATTTACGGAGAACAGATAGAAACATCCTGCACCATGTGATAGTAAAATGTGCGGATTTACAAGGCTAGATTTAGAAATTCACGGAAAAAATGCACTAAAACAATAGATGCAAACAATATATGGACTAAGCCCTCACTCTATAGATAAAATCTGAGACTCTTAGCAAATACATTTTGATCAAAATACATCTGTGCCCACCTACCATGAATTTCTAAATCTAGCCTTGTACATCCGCACATTTTACTATCACATGGTGCAGGATGTTTGTATCTGTTTTCCGTAAATATTTTTTTGATGTGTCTGGAAGGAGTGGCACCTTCTGGTGTGAATACGCTCCTATTACCTCCTATTATCTAAGAGGCGACCTTGATTAAGGTGGTACATATGGTTGTGTGTGATCCTCCTCTCATTGGTTGCTGATGCACACAGAGGTAACTAGGAGAAGTACACTATATGTGCAGGGTCTGCGCTCCGTACCATTGATGCACAACCACTTAGTTAGGTTTAGCGTAGGACCTGCCTGAACTGAGACCACCGTGGCGCTGGGTAGGTGGGCACAGATGTGTTTTGATCAAAATGTATTGGCTAAGAGTCTCAGATTTTATCTATAGAGTGAGGGCTTAGTCCATATATTGTTTGCATCTATTGTTTTAGTGCATTTTTCTGTGAATTTCTCAAAACAACATTTCCCAGAATCTGAAGAGAACATTTACAAAATAACAATATTAAATGCAACGTCTGCAATTATTCCATCTTCTCAGGCGACTCCTCCAACCATAGTATCCTTTCCATCTTGGATCTCACCACAATATCCTTTCACTCCCTTACTCCACCACAATATATTGACCGTGTGCTCTTTTTAAGATTGACCATTGTTTCTCCCTCATTTTCCATGGTATTCATGATAAATGCTAAAGGCTACACTTCTATTGAATATATGTTTTATAATATAATTAACACTATACCTGACCACTGCTCCCACAGGTGTTTTATAGAATCTAGAAACATTTGGCTGTTAAAATTTAAAAAAAAAAAAAAACATTCCAATAAAATGTTTCAGCCCCAGATTTTTTTATTTTCCAAAGGGGTAACAGGAGAAAAAGGATTCCAGTATGTATTACACAATTTCTACTGAATATGGCAACAACCCATACACATGTGGCGGTAAACTGCTGTTTGGGCACACAACAGGGTTCAGAAGGGAAGGAGCACCATATGAACCATAGGGCAGATTTTGTTGGAATGATTTTTGGGCTTCATGTCCCATTTGAAAATACCCTGAGGTACCCTTACAGTAGAAAACACACGAATTGAACACATTTTTGAACCTATACCACTTAATACATTTTTAAAGGGTGTAGTGAGCATTTTAAACCAATAGGTGTTTCACAGAATATAGAAAAACCTGGCGGCAAACATTAAATATTATAATTTTTAAAAGAAAATGTTCATTTAGGCACAGATTTGCCAGTTTTAAGGGGAAACTGGAAAAGGACTCCACCCTATATCACCCACCTGTTCCTGAATAAGGCAACACGTCATATATGGTTTTAAACTGATGTATGGGCACACTGAAGGGTTCCAAAAAGAAAGCACTCATTTGAGGCCTAGTTTGGTGATTTATACAGCGCAGGTCGACAGCTTCAGGGGCTCTAAGGTAAAATATAAACAAAACAAAAAAAAAACCTCAAGAATTGATCCCATTTTAGAAAACACCCCTCTCAGGGTTTACCAAGGGATGTAGTGAGCATTTTGACCCAACAGGTGTTTTGCAGCTGTCTACATGTATGGCGTCTGTCAGGAAGTCACTTCCCGCTGTGCCTTCCATGTACAGCGGATGTTGGGAAGGGGTTTAGCACCATCTCCCCCTGGAATATGAAAAAACATGAGACTTGCACCGTCATGGTGTGTTTTTGTGTGTATTTACCCATAGCTATGTATGTCAGTGTCACTCAGAGATCATTTATTATTACTGTCATTGCATTCCAGAGCTTAAAGGGGTTCTCCGGGAATTAAGAAAATGAAAAATACATAAATATTACTTTCTTATAAATATATTCCCAAATACCTTTCATTAGGTATAATGGATTATTTTGTCTAGGGAGGAATCATTAGGAGAAACAAAATGGCCGCCGTCCTGTTAGAACACACAAAACCTGTCCTAATCACACAGGAGGACAAGTTACTTCACAACACTGAGGTAAAGAGCCGCCTCATCCTCCTCTCTGCTCTGCTTGTCAGGGATTATGATCCTGAATACAGTTTAATATGATATTTAGCTGAATTTTTGTGGGCATGGAGTTCATCAGGAGACATGAAGTACATAGAGGACGGACAGGACAGACTGTGGTAATGGAGACTGCATACAAGAGCTGCTGCTTATTAGCCACATCTGCTCATGAACTCCATTCCTACGGAGATTCAGCTAAAGATCTTACCTGGATTCAGGATCATAATCCCTGACAAGTCGAGCAGTGAGGAGGATGAGGCAGCTCTTTACCACAGTGTTGTGAAGTAACTTTTCCTCCTGTGTGATTAGGACAGGTTCTGTGTGTACTAATAGGACAGCGGCCATTTTGTTTCTTCCAATGATTGCTCCACAGACAAAACGAGACACCATAAATAATGTAAGGTATTTGAGAATATTTTTATAATGAAGTAATATTTAAGTAGTTTCATTTTCTTAATTTCCGGAGAACCCCTTTAAGGGAGGGGGGGGATTCAGTTCTAGGAGACTACAGAGTGCCATACATGACTTTTCAGGGCAATCGGATCATTTTTATTTCAGACTAAAAAGATTTGGACTGAGCCAAATCTGATGAACAATTTGATCAAATCAAAACTGAACATCCATCGATATGACATTGTCATGGGAATAATAATCCAGTGTGTGGGAAGCTGTACTTGGATTGTTTACTGAAGGTTATAATGATAAGAACTTGGTATTTTAACATTAAGGTTGTGGATTTTAGGACATATAGAACAGGGTGTCCTAGTTTATGATAAATACAGTGAATATCTTAAATAAAGATTAAATCTATACATTTTTTTTTCTGTATGCAGGAGAACAATCTGACTGTGGTCACAAAGTTTTTCCTTCTAGGATTTCAAGGCAGTCAATATTTAAGAATTTTCCTATTTTTTCTTCTTCTTTTGGTTTATTGTGGGACAATATGTGGGAACCTCCTGATCATCATCCTGGTGTCCACCAGCAAGAACCTCCACACTCCAATGTACTTCTTCATCTCACAATTGTCCATCAGTGACATCTTATTAACAACTGATATTCTCCCCAACCTGCTCCACATCCTACTGAATAATGGAGGAACCATCAGTTTTATTTGCTGTATCACTCAGTTGTATTTTTTTATTGCCTCTGAAGCATTTGAATGTCTTCTTCTCACAGTGATGTCTTATGACAGATATGTGGCCATCTGTAATCCTCTCCATTATACGTCTATCATGACAAGTGCACATTGTATGAGGATGGTTGTCAACTGCTGGTTGTTAGGATTTTCTGCTGCTTTCATTACCATTCTAATGATACTGATGTTAACCTTTTGTGGTCCAAATATCATTGACCATTTGTTCTGTGACCTTGTCCCACTGATAGAAATGGCCTGTTCTAGTACCTACTTCATTCAGCTTGGAATCTCCTTACTGAGTATACCGACAGTCATCACACCAACCACATTGATTGTTATGTCTTATGCTCAAATTGTTTCTGTCATTTTAAGGATCCCATCCAGTACTGGTAGACAGAAAGCCTTCTCCACCTGTAGCTCCCACCTCATTGTGGTCTCCATATTCTACTGGACTATATTCAGTGTTTATATTGCCCCAACAAAAAGACAAATATCAATCATTAGTAAAATCCTATCACTGCTATATACTGTATTTACCCCATTGATCAACCCCATTATATACAGTCTGAGGAATAAAGACATTAAGAAAGCCATAAAGGGAACATTTCTTAAATATGTCATATGTGGTAGTTGTCCATAAATCACTGTTTGGTAAGGTATTCCTACAAATACATCAATCATAATCTGGCTGAGAAGTTAACCCTTTTCTGACCACCAACAGTAAATTTACAGGATGACCATAATTCCATGTGGATCCTTCCATAAGGTCTGGGACACCATGAACCATGAACCTTTACAATTATTAGAGTTAAAGCCAAATGTCAAACATTGTGGATGGATCAAACAGGACCGCTGGTTAATTGCAGCAGCACTGTCCCTAATCCATGAGCTCTTGTCAAGTCTCTCCCTATGATCAGCTCACAGGACAATGGTGGAGACCGTGCAGGATGTGGCTTCTATAGGGCTGTAACATCACAGGGGCTGGCTATCTGTAGATTGGCTGGCTGCATGGCATTATGGGTGATCTCACTTTCCTGAGCTTCTTACTTTCACTTAGTAACATGTGCAGGAGCCATTTTAGTAAAAACTGATTTGTTACCATGAAGCACAAGGAAATTCGGCTTCTTACAGAAGTCAAAGTTTTTCTAAACTTTGGACCGAAATTCGCTTTGAATGCTTGACTTCGCTCTACACGAGACTTTAATATTGTCTACGAATAATATGAGTCAATATATAACTTTTTTTATTTATATTTTTTTCAGTAATAGAGAAACTTGAATCTAGGATTCATGCAGGAGCCCATAAATGGTCATGTAAGTGACAAAAAGGGACGTTAGAAACATATAGAACGTCTCATGTCTATTTGTCATTAGATATTATAATGCCTGTTTAACTACTTCCCAACCAGCACTGTCCACGTTAAACTCTGGATGAGAATTTAAAGATGGTACCCTCTCTCAAGGGTGGTGGGCACCATAGCCATCAGGTGCCTTCTGTGTTACACAGCAGACACCCGAGATTAATGTATGTGATCGATAATAACATTGATTGCATACTTTTAACCCTTGAGATGTCATGGTCAAACTGGACAACAGCATCTGGGAGCTGAAAAACTTGGAAGCGTGCGCTTCCAGGTGTGTACCGGCTCCCCATAGAGAGGATTGGGGCTATGAGGCAGCCTCTGTATTCTTGAATTATACAAGGCATAGTATAATCCTCATAGACGCCAATACTAATGCATTGGAGTCTATAGCCTCTTTCACAAGATGATACGGATTGACTCCAGATGCATTCAGTGAAACTCACACCATTTCACAAGTAAGTTCAGTCAGTTTAGTGTGCGATTGCGTTCAGTTTTTTTAGCACTGGTGCAGTCAGTTTTGATGTGTTTTTCACGCATGTGATAAAAAACTGAGGGTTTAAAAACAACATATCTTAGCTTCAGGATGCAATGCATTTTTTACTGAAGCCCCATTCACTTCTATGAAAAATTCAGAAAATAGAATATGCAGTGATTTTCACGTCAACACTGAACTGGTGCATAGAAAAAAAAAAAAAGACGCTTGAAAGGGGCCTTTTAGAAAAGCAATCTGATGATTGCTTGGTAGAGTTCTCTATGGGAATTATAAAAGAGTGAAAAAAAAATCTGTTTTAAAAATAGATAACAAAATAAAACTTTATAAAAATTCAAATCATCCCCCTTTCTTAAAAAATTGAAATAAAAATAAGCAATAAAAAATAAACATCGTAGGCATGGCTATGTGTGAGAACACCTGTACTATTAAATATTTTAAAAAATATTTATCCCATATGGCAAACTGTCATACTGCCAAAAATGTCAAAATTGGCCCTTCACCTCCCCAAAAATTAAATAGAAAGTTCTAAAAAAAAAAGTCATACCCAACCCAAAATTTTATCAATGAAAGAGTACAGATTGGCCCACAAAAAAAAAATTAACTTTCAAACTGCTCCGTAAACATAAGGAAAAGATTATGGTGACGAAAAAAAAAAAGTTTTTTTTCCAAGGTTTTTATTTTTTTCAGTATTAACATGCACAAGAAACTATACAATTTTGGTATTGCCATAATAGTACTGACATGGATAATGAAATTAACAGGTGAGTTTTACTGCATAGGGAGTTCTTTAAAAATAAAACTTATAAAACAGTTTCAGAATTGTGTTTTTTCCCATTTGTATTTTTTTTTCAGCTCCCCACTACATTGTATGCAATAATAAATGATGGAATTAGAAAAATCCTCATAAAAAGCCCTCATATGGCTATTTGAAAGGGAAAATAAAATAGTTATGGTCACAGAAATGCAGGGAGTGAACAACGAAAACACACAAATGAGAAAAACCTCTGGGCCTGAAAGAGTTAAGGGGTGTAGTACAGAAAATGATAGTAATACAAATGACAACTTATACTGGAATGAGGTACGTCAAGCTTCATAAGAAGAACATCTAAAGAGTGATATGTAAAAGTAAATATACCATACCTGAGTGTCATTGATAAGTTTCAGCCGTGGGACCATGGTTAGAGTTCAATAGTGATGAGCAAAGTTTTTGATTTTTTTTTTGAGTTTTTGAAGAATTTGATTCGATTCAAATTTATTTGTGACAAATGGAGTTAAAAAACAGCTATTTCCTGGCTGCAGAGAGCCTGTATAGTGGTGTAGAACACTGTGCCTTGCAGTAACACGCATAAGGAGCCTGCTCTGGTAGTGAAACAATACTGTGAGTCAGTATGGCACGCAGATAACAGACGTCGCTCTTAGAATCACTTCACACTTCACTTATTTGAGCAGTTATGGGGTCAAAACTGACCAAGTAACTCAAGTCAACGTTAGTGGCTGGTATAAAGAATCGTGCACCTGCCCAAAATTGTACTATAGAGTACACCGTTATCAGCTGATTCCACATAGATTTCTACAGAACCTGTTCTGTTACATGCTGATACAAGTACAGCCCCCCTAAAAGAGTGAAGTGGGTGTCAGCAGGAAGTTTGTGTTGACGTCACTGATTATTTTGCTCTTCTTCTGATCCGTTATAAGAATAACAAAAAAAAAACGGATCCTGTCGGTTGAACATCCTCCTTCACATGGTCAGCATTTGGTCAGTAATCCATCAGTATTGCTAAGGCCAAGAAAAACAGGAGTGGATCCAAAACAGAGATGACACATGAATGAAATATCTGCATATCTTCTGTGTTTTGTAACCACTCTTGCTTTTGGCTACCAAATCATGTACCTAGTCATGGAGTGGAGAGGGTGGCAACCCTATGATGAGTCAACATTGGCCATTTCACAAAGTGAGGGGGTGGCAACTGCATGAGGAGTCAACATAGTAGCCCTGTCATAGAGTGGGGAGGTAGGGAGCAACAGCAGTGGCAGTAACAACACAAGATAGTGGCAGTAGAAGAAGATGGCAGCAAAGACAGCAGTTGTGTGGCATCAGGTGTGTGTCAGTATCAGAAGAGTGGCTACAGCAGGTGGCCAGAAGAAATGGGCCTTTTTTCTAAAGTTTTGGTGAGGCACCTACAATGATCTAGTCCGATGGATCAGGCAGTGGTGTGTGGAAATTCTGGCTGATCCACTTCTGATTCATGTTTACAACTTTACCAGACACCTAGTAACCCAATGACTGGCCCACCTTCTGCTCAACATACGTGTGCCAGACTGGTACAGCCTTTTTCGAGAAGAAATGACAACTTGGGACTCTCCACCTTGGCTTGGCAGAAGCCATCATTACTCTGAAAGGTGCAGGGTCCACCACATGGAAAGAGAGAGAGACTATAGTACCAGAAACTTGGCCAGGAGCATGTTCAGCTTCTGCACCATTGGATGAGTGCATGTATACTGTTGTCTTTTTGCAATCACTTTGGTGATCAATTGCTGGTGAAATTAGTGATAAGGATTTGGAAAAGGAGGAGGAGTAGGAGCATCAGGACAAATAGATGATGGTGGAGCCTTTACTGCTGGAAAAGGGTTGTGGCCCGCTAGGAGATGCCTCAGGCTGTACAACAGCATTAGCGACATGTTTTTTCCAGGCCACATTATGCTGACGCTGCATACATTAACACAGGGCAGTGGAGCCAACATTGACACCCTGGCCACACTTCACCTTTTGCCCACAGATTCAACACACAGCCATGCTGATGTACTTCGGCGGCTGGTTGAAAAATTCCTATTTTACCCTCACCACTGCATTCTGACTGCCTGCTGTCACTGCCTCTATGAACCCATGCACTGCTAGTTGTTTCTGGACAGGTAGGCCCATGAGTAGCAGAAGGTCTATCCTGGGCACGTTTAACTCCAGACCTCTGGAACCACTGCTACCACACTGCTGACTCAGCCACTGTCTCACTCGCAAGCTGCCACCCTCATCTCCGGATAATGATGATAAAGCCCCCTCTTCACCCAGCTCCCACATGAGCTACATCATCATTGACTGCTATCTGCATGTCACTGATGTCACTCTCACTTGCAACACCTGCTCCCACGTGACTCTCATCGTCACTGCTTGCCTACCTACAAGAGGAAGTAGCAGATCTCTCCTCCAAATCTTGGCTGGGCAGTAGCTGCTAAGTGTCCTCAATAAGCTCGCCGTCGCTAAAAAGTGGAGCAGAGCCAACAGCAAACCATACTTGCCCAGCAGGAGGAGCAGAAAAAGAAAGGACAGGTGAGGGCACATAGCTTGTTCCTTGGCCATGCCAACTAAGTATGGTGTAAGAGAAACCCCCAGACTCTTGTCTGGGGGTGTCTGATGATGTTGCAGACCAACTCAACCATTAAATGACAACTGTGTTGCTGGTCAAATCATGACCACTAGATGACACTGGCAGCTCTGGCCTATCGCTGCGACTGCTTCTACCCCCTGTGAGAGATAGGTTCTTATATATATTGTGTAAAGCCTGTACTACTCATCTTTGACCACTAGATGGCAGCTAATTAGCTATGTGAGTCACGTGAACACTCTCTTTGTTTTAAGGTTTCAAGATAGCTGTAGGGGGAAGGTTGGAATGTTAATTTGCCTCTTTCAAAATTAACCAATGAACTTAGTGTTGAAGTTGCTGAACTACACCCCTTGTGTCAAAGAACCAATCACTTAAGTAACGCCCCTTTTTGTCTATGTCACACCTACTATATAAGTGTCTGTCTCTTCAATAAACGCTCTCTTGCTTGGGGGATGTGAAGTATTTTCCATGAAACCAACTTGTATTTGTTTGGTATCATTGTGAAAGTGGTATGTGCACGTACTCATACTTCTAATGATTTGGCACCACACAAAGAAGAAGGTTATCGCAAGAATGGCGATTACACCCCCTTCTTACTTTGCTGCTACTTCTGCTTGCGGTAGAAACATTTTGGCCACTGCTCGTTCCCTTAGAAGGGCCTGTCACCTGTCTGTCTGACATACTGTACAGTAACTGTAAGCGTAAAATAGCTGTAGTGTCAGGCTGCAATTTCAATTTCACCCCAGAATCACCCGAATTACACAGGTAATCAAGTAATGATTAATGGATTTACTTATGTATAAAAGATCATGAACCCCCCCCCCCATAAGTATCAGATTGGAATTTCACCCCCAATTACAATTAAGTATATTTGATTCACTGCGTGTTCCGCCTGTGTTCCATCGGCAATGAGCGTGGTGGTGGTGGTGGCAGCTCATGTGAGATGTGAGTTTGCAGGCAGTATTTTTAAAGGAAAAGTGCCACATGGCTGCTTTACACCTTCCAAGATACTGATGAGACTACAGGGACACGTCCCCTGTGTTTACTGCTATTTTATGAAATTATTGGCCGCTTTAGTTGATAACCACTGTCATCCACAATTCCCCTACTAATATAATATAGCAAGTTTTGCTGGGCTCACAGAGCACACACTGATATGTAACCTTTATTCCCCCCTCCCCCCTCTTGTAATCGTTAGGGGAGTTAGTAGATACCAGTGAGATAGATTTTTGCTGTTTGTGCATTTTTTACTTGCATTTTTTACTTTTGTATATTTATACTTTGTGACTTAAATACTAAAACTTTCCACTCATTAATCCCCTGAAGAGTCCTGTTTTATTGGATAAAGCATGTCATGTCAGCATTAGAGTGAGGAACAAGTTTAGGGATACAACCACTTCAGGGACAGGTTCCTTTTTTTTTTTTTAGGGTATTTTCTAGGTCTGGGAAGCTTATGTCCCTTCACAGCCTATGATGCCAACATAGGCGTACCTCTACAGTCGCAATCAGAATTAGGACTAGAGATGAGCGAGCACTAAAATGCTCGGGTGCTCGTTATTCGAGTCAAACTTTTCCCGATGCTCGGGTGCTCGTTTCGAATAACAAACCCCATTGAAGTCAATGGGAGACTCGAGCATTTTTTGCAGGGGACCAAGGCTCTGCCTAGGGAAGGCTGGGTGAAAACCTGGAAACCTCAGAAAATGATGGAAACACCACGGAAATGGACAGGAAACAGCAGGGGCAGCATGCATGGATGCCTCTGAGGCTGCCTAATCCCACCATTACCCCAAATTCTCCTAGTGGGGCATGTGTGGTATCGATTCTTCTCAGTTTAAAATCGTATACGTCTCCTATCTTGAGACCATATATTTCATGGATTTTTCGAACACGGAAAAGGAAAAAGAGCTTGCTCTGGCCAGGGGAGTGTCTTTTCTACTGCAGCTAAGAGGACGTGTCCATGCCCTGCCTATCACAGGTATGGAGCCAATTAAAAGAGGAACCAACAAAAATCAGTATAATATCTAATACGTCCCCTATCCGGGTAAATTGTTTGGAGAAAGGGCCTGTAGGTGGGGGGCAGGCTGGGGGGAAGGAGGTTGAGCTGGAAGAGCCAGAGGAGAGCCCCCTGGGCTAGCGTGTGTGGTGGTGACAACTGCTGGATGGATTTGGAAAAACTGTAGCATCAACCGGTACGGTATGTATTCTTCTGAGTTTAATACCGTATACGCCACCTATCCGGAAAAATTGTTTGGAGAGAGAGAAAGAGAGGAAAAAGACGTGCAGTATGGAGCAATTACACGGAAACTATTAGATTAGGCAGACTTGGTCTGCTTAATTGCAACCCAGACAAATGAGAGAAAGAGAGGAAAATGACGTATTTTTAAAAGTGACATTCAGTATAGATCAAGTGTGGTATTTGTTCTATGTATACTACTCAGTTTAATACCGTATATGGCAGCTATCCGGAAAAACTGTTTGGAGAGAGGGCCTGTAGGTGGACCTCCGGAAAAATTGTTTGGAGAGAGGGCCTGTAGGTGGGGGGGCAGGCTGGGGGGAATGAGGTTGAGCTGGAAGAGCCAGAGGAGTGCTCCCTGGGCTAGCGTGTGTGGTGGTGACAACAGCCGGATGTAGTTAGAATGACGACGCAGGACCCCGACTTAAAAATTTAGCATCAAACGGTACAATTGTCAATTATGAGCTCGATAAAGTGTGGCATGACTTTTTAGATGGAGATTGCATGTGGTCACGTACTCCCTGGAACCCCATAGTCACCCCTTCTCTGATGTGCTACCCCAGAACATTCTCTGCCCCAATTCGCAAGACCTTTTGCAGTCTCCGTGTGCTGACAGTGGGGATTTACCAGTGTTGTCTGAGGAGGTGGTGGACAATGGCGAGACACAGGTGTCGGGGGGTGAGGTAGTTGAAAGTGAAGCAAGTTACATTGTGGACTCCTTGGGGGGACTTTCCCATGATGGGACAGATTCAATTGTGTTTAGAAAGGCTGATGGGCTTCCGTCAGCACTGTGTGTATAGAACCCCATGGCCTTTCATAAAAATACTCTGCCGATGACCCCAAGGCAATTTTCAGGGACACGGTAATGGTGACTCGCTTAAAAATGCTGCCTGACAACCTGGCGGTTAACCCCTGATTGTCTGTCTTTCAATAAGATTGCAGTGCAAAGCATGGTGGTGAGCCTCAGTAATAGGATTGCAGTGTAAAGCATGGTGGTGAGCCTCAGTATGACTTTTTGGATGGAGATTGCATGTGGTCACGTACTCCCTGGAACCCCATAGTCACTCCTTCTCTGATGTGTTACCGCAGTACATTCTCTGCCCCAATTCGCAAGACCTTTTGCAGTCTCAGTGTGCTGACAGTGTGGATTTACCAGTGTTGTCTGAGGAGGTGGTGGACAATGGCGAGACACAGGTGTCGGGGGGTGAGGAAGTTGTATGGGAAGTAAGTTACGGTGGGGACTCCTTGGGGGACTTTCTCATGATGGGACAGATTCAACTTGGGTGGATCAGACACAGGAACAGATCAATTTTTTTTTTTGTTTATTTAACTTTTATTTAGCACAAATAACCACAGAGATATTTATTCGTTCCGCATTCTCCACCATGGTCTTTCGGTTCTTTGAGGAGACGTTGTGGGCGATTTCTGCACAGAAGGACTTGTTGCTCATCAACAGAACTTCGAGCTCCTTGACATTGTGGACCAGGAATTTGCGGAACCCTGTGGGCAGCATGTGTTTGGTCTTCTTGTTGCTACCGTACCCAATGTTGGGCAATACAGATACGTAGGTAATATTATTTTTCACACCTATCCCAAAAATAAATTTACGCAGTTTGCGCAAATAAAACTGGAAACTGGAACTGGAGAGAGGGCCTGTAGGTGGACCTCCGGAAAAATAGTTTGGAGAGAGGGCCTGTAGGTGGACCTCCGGAAAAATAGTTTGGAGAGAGGGCCTGTAGGTGGACCTCTGGAAAAATTGTTTGGAGAGAGGGCCTGTAGGTGGACCTCCGGAAAAATTGTTTGGAGAGAGGGCCTATAGGTGGACCTCCGGAAAAATTGTTTGGAGAAAGGGCCTGTAGGTGGACCTCTGGAAAAATTGTTTGGAGAGAGGGCCTGTAGGTGGACCTCCGGAAAAATGGTTTGGAGAGAGGGCCTGTAGGTGGACCTCCGGAAAAATTGTTTGGAGAGAGGGCCTGTAGGTGGACCTCTGGAAAAATTGTTTGGAGAGAGGGCCTGTAGGTGGACCTCTGGAAAAATTGTTTGGAGAGAGGGCCTGTAGGTGGACCTCCGGAAAAATTGTTTGGAGAGAGGGCCTATAGGTGGACCTCCGGAAAAATTGTTTGGAGAAAGGGCCTGTAGGTGGACCTCTGGAAAAATTGTTTGGAGAGAGGGCCTGTAGGTGGACCTCCGGAAAAATTGTTTGGAGAGAGGGCCTGTAGGTGGACCTCCGCAAAAATTGTTTGAAGAGAGGGCCTGTAGTGGGCCCTCCGGAAAAATTGTGGTAAAAGAGTGCCAGTTGGACCTCTAAAAAATGGCTTGTTTTTAGTCAGCGTTAGGCAAAGACGACATGGAGGAGGAGGAGGAGTAGAGAAGAGGAATCGGATACATAAGTAATGTTAATCTTTAGCTGCTTTCCCCCGGAGAAGATTTGAATTTCGGTGAATTCCAGGCTTTGTTCATTTTAATAAGCGTCAGCCTGTCAGCGCTGTCAGTTGACAGGCGTGTACGCTTATCGGTGATGATGCCACCAGCTGCACTGAATACCCGCTCTGACAGCACGCTAGTGGCAGGGCAGGCCAGCACCTCCAAGGCGAACAGCGCCAGTTCAAGCCACGTGTCCAGCTTTGAAACCCAGTAGTTGTATGGAGCAGAGTGATCGCTACGGACGTTGGTATGGTCATCTAGGTATTCCCTCACCATCTTTCTGTACAGCTCCCCCCTACTCTGCCTAGACTGGGGACAGGTGACAGTGTCTTGTTGGGGTGACATAAAACTGGCAAAGGCCTTGGAGAGCATTCCACTGCCAGTGCTGGACAAGCTGCCTGCTCGCCTCCTCTCCCCCGCTACTTGGCCCACAGAACCATGCCCTCTGCCGCTAGCGGCGTCAGATGGGAAGAATTGTTTCAGCTTGTGCACCAGGGCCTGTTTATATCTATTCACTCTCATACTCCTTTCCTCTGCAGGGATGAGAGTGGAAAGGTTCTGCTTGTACCGTGGGTCCAAGAGAGTGAACACCCAGTAATCGGTGTTTGAAAAAATTCTTCTAACGCGAGGGTCACGGGATAGGCAGCCTAACATGAAGTCTGCCATGTGCGCCAGAGTCCCAACACGTAAGAATTCCCTCTCCAAACTGGCCTGACTCTCCATTTCCTCCTCCTCCTCCTCCTCCTCCTCCTCCAAGTCCCCCTCTTCAGCCCACACACGCTTAAGAGTTAAGGACTGAGCACTGGTACCCTTTACTGTCTCGCCGACATTCTCCTCCTCTTCCTCCTCATCCTCATCCCCCTCCTCCGATACGCGCTGAGAAACAGACCGGAGGGTGCTCTGGCTATCAAGCAACGTATCTTCCTCCACCGTCTCTTGTGACAAGCGCAAAGCATCCGACTTGATGCTGAGCAGTGAGTTTTTCAACAGGCAAAGCAGCGGGCTGGTGAGGCTGATAATGGCGGCATCGCCGCTGACCATCTGTGTTGACTCCTCAA
This sequence comes from Rhinella marina, assembly GCA_900303285.1. Taxonomy (NCBI): domain Eukaryota; kingdom Metazoa; phylum Chordata; class Amphibia; order Anura; family Bufonidae; genus Rhinella; species Rhinella marina. The sequence continues at coordinate 21,433 of ONZH01014264.1, forward strand.
AGTTGCTCAACACCTGGCAGATATCAGACATCCACGTCCACTCCTCATTGTAGACTTGAGGAATGTTACTGACTTGACTACCAGTTCTGGTGGAAGTTGACATCTGGCAGTCTACAATCGCTCTACGCTGCTGGTAAACTCTGGATAACATGTTTAATGTTGAATTCCATCTCGTGGGAAAGTCGCACAACAGTCGGTGAGCGGGTAATTGTAGGCGGCGCTGCGCTGCCCTGAGAGTGGCAGCATCTGTGGTCGACATGCGGAAATGCGCACAGATGCGGCACACCTTGGTGAGCAAATCAGACAGATTGGGGTATGTCTTGAGGAACCGCTGAACTATTAGATTGAACACGTGGGCCAGGCATGGCACATGTGTCAGTCTGCCGAGTTGCAGAGCCGCCACCAGGTTACGCCCGTTGTCACACACAACCATGCCTGGCTTGAGGTTCAGCGGGGCCAGCCACACATCGGTCTGCGCCATGATGCCCTGTAACAGCTCTTGGGCGGTGTGCCTTTTGTCATCTAAGCTCAGCAGTTTGAGCACCGCCTGCTGGCGCTTACCCACGGCACTGCTGCTGCTCCTAGAGCTAACGACTGAAGGCGCCGTGCCCACGGATGGTAATTCGGTGGAGGAGGAGGGGTCGTCGGAGGAGGAGGCATAGTACGTCTGAGAGACTGTGACCGAGGTAGGCCCCGCAATCCTCGGTGTGGGCAGTACATGAGCGGCCCCAGGGTCTTTGTCGGTCCCAGCCTCCACCAAGTTAACCCAATGTGCCGTCAGTGAGATATAGTGTCCCTGCCCGGCAGCACTTGTCCACGTGTCCGTGGTTAGGTGGACCTTCTCAGAAACAGCGTTGGTCAGGGCACGGATGATGTTCTGTGACACGTGCTGGTGTAGGGATGGGACGACACATCGGGAAAAATAGTGGCGGCTGGGGACCGAATGCCGAGGGGCAGCCACCGCCATGAGATTGCGAAAGGCCTTGGTCTCTACCAGCCTATAGGGCAGCATCTCCAGGCTCAGCAATTTGGAGATGTGGACGTTGAGGGCTTGGGCATGTGGGTGGGTGGAACTGTATTTCCTCTTGCGCTCCAGCATCTGCTGTAAAGACAGCTGAACGCTGTGCTGGGACACATTGGTGGACACTGTGGAGGATCGTGGAGGTGAAGGTGTGTTTTTACGGCGGGAGGTGCTCGTGCCGGGGTCCTGCAGGGGGTTGACTAGCAGAGGCAGCGAGTGAAACAGGGGAAGGAGCAGTGGTGTGACCCGCAGGAGGTGGTGAACGGCCTTGGTTCCATTGAGTGGGTTGTTTAGCACTCATATGCCTGAGCATGCTGGTGGTGGTTAGGCTAGTAGTGGTGGCGCCCCTGCTAATCCTGGTCGGTCATTCTCACTTTCTTTAAAGAACCTCCAGACTTGCGATCATCTAGGCCTCGCCACGGGAGCTTTACTACGTGAAACAGTTGCTGATGATGCACCAGCTCTGGCCCTGCTTCTCCCTCTGGTCACACGACTGCCTCTTCCAACCTGTTCTGGTGCAACACTCGCCTCCGCCTCAGAAGCACTGTTTTCACTCGGCTTTTCAACCCAGCTTGGGTAAGTCACCTCGTCATCCTACGATTCCTCAGTCTGCTCCCCCTCAGTCTGCTCCCCCCTCGGACTTCCTGCCCTGACATCAACTTGACCAATGTCTGACAATTGTGTCTCCTCATCGTCCCACACCCCTTTACAAACTTCTTCCACTAACTCAACATTGTCATCATCATCATCACCCACAGACTGCGACAGTTGGAAAACTTGGGCATCGGGAACGAGGTCAGCAGCAACCTGAGAAGTGGTTTGATACTCTGGGAAGGGTCCAGAGAACAGTTCCTGAGAGTATGCCGGATCGCATTCCAAATTTTCCTGGGAGGGGGCAGACTGGGGGGAAGGAGGTTGAGGTGGAGGAGCCATAGGAGTGCTCCCTTGGGTAACGTGGGTGGACTGCGTGGAAGACTGACTGGTGGACAAATTACTTGAAGCATTGTCCGCAATCCACGACATCAGCTGTTCGCACTGTTGTGGTTTCAACAGTCCTCTACCATGTGTCCCTGTAAGTTGAGACATGAAGCTAGGGAGTGTAGCTCTGCGGCGTTCCCCTGCTCCCTCATCAACAGGTACTGTCTCACCCTGCCTAGGACCACGGCCTCTGCCCCCTGCAGTAATTGAATGCCCACGCCCAGGCCCTCGTACTCGACCCTTAGCCCTGGGGTTCAACATTTTCTGTATATAAGTGTATTATATAAAAAATATAAAATAAATGGGCCTGGTGCACTGAAACCCACAAACTTGTTCAGTCTGGTTTAATTAAGTGACGTACAGAAAGTGTCACCTGGACAGAAAATACGGATTGTAGTGAGTGTACTGAACTGTGACACACAGAATGGTTCCACGCAGCTATGTGAAATGGATTTGTATCACTGAGCTAAAACAACAAAAAAAATATTTTTTTATATATATATTTTTTTGTAGTTTTGTTTTTTTTGGAACGTGGCGTGCAGAAACTATCGTAGAGCTAACTGACACCCTGCTGACGGTGGCTATTTTGACTGCGACCCAGACAAATGTCGCACAGAGATTTTTGGGATCAAGCTATATACGTGAGAGCAAAATACCTGGTTGGATTAAGTGACGTACAGAAAGTGTCTGTCACGCGAGGTCGGCGTCGGTGTTGCGTGAAAACAAGTTGTTCGTTAAAGGGGAGAAGTGTACCTTTGGTGTTCAGGAAGTGGCCTTTTTGGGATACATTCTCACCCCTTTTTCTTTCAAAATGGACCCAGTTAAAGTACAGGCCATTGTGGATTGGGTGCGACCTTCCTCTTTGAAGGCGCTCCAGCGATTTCTGGGGTTTGCTAATTTTTATCGTAAATTTGTCAAAAATTTTTCTGTGGTAGCCAAACCCATTACGGATTTGACTCGCAAGGGGGCTGATCTGGTCAATTGGCCCCCTGCAGCTATTGAGGCCTTTGAAAGGTTAAAGCAGTGTTATGAATGCTCCTGTGTTGGTCCAGCCTGATCAAAGTAAGCCTTTTGTAGTTGAGGTGGATGCGTCTGAGGATGGTGTGGGGGCTGTACTGTCCCAGGGGTCTTCCACCTTAACTAATCTTATGCCATGCGCCTTCTTCTCCCGCAAGTTCTCTCCTGCCGAGAGGAATTATGACATTGGTAATAGGGAGTTACTTGCAATCAAGTGGGCATTTGAGGAATGGCGTCATTTTTTAGAAGGGGCAGTTCACCGCATTACGGTCCTCACGGATCATAAGAATTTAATGTTTTTAGAATCGGCTAAGCGATTGAATCCTAGACAGGCGAGGTGGGCTTTATTCTTTACTCGTTTTGATTTTTGTGTTACCTTCAGACCCGGGAGCAAGAACGTTAAGGCCGATGCCTTATCCCGAAGTTTCAAGGCGTATCAGCCTCCTGACGTCCCTCCTGAGCCCATCCTGCCAGCTGATATCATCGTGGCCGCTACCTCATCTGACCTCGCTTCTGAAATCTCGGCAGGACAACATCTTGCTCCCATTGGTACCCCCAATGACAAATTGTTTGTGCCGGCTCATTTGCGATTGCAACTGCTGGGTGAGTGCCATAATTCTGTTTTGTGTGGACATCCTGGCATCAATGCCACCAAGGAGTTGGTCTCTAGGCAGTATTGGTGGCCGTCAATCTCCAGAGATGTTCAGGCTTTTGTAACTGCGTGTAACACTTGTGCCAGGTCCAAGAATACCAAGACACGACCTATGGGTGAGTTACATCCTTTACCCATACCTAGTAGACCTTGGTCACATCTGTCCATGGACTTTATCACGGACTTGCCGTGCTCTGAGGGTAAAACCGTGATATTTGTGGTGGTTGACAGATTCAGCAAAATGTGTCATTTTATTCCTTTGTGTAAATTACCCTCTGCAAAGGTCTTGGCGTCCGTGTTCATGGATAATATTGTCAAACTGCATGGTGTTCCTGAGAATATCGTTTCTGATAGGGGAGTACAGTTTGTGTCTAGGTTCTGGAGGGCGTTCTGTAATAAGATTGGTATCTCTTTGTCCTTTTCATCAGCCTTTCATCCGGAGACCAATGGTCAGACTGAACGTCTTAACCAATCCGTTGAGCAATATCTCAGATGTTATGTTTCTGATAACCAACATGTGTGGGCCAGATTCCTGTCTCTGGCTGAATTTGCAATTAATAATCGTGTTAATTCATCCTCTGGGATGTCGCCGTTTTTCTGCAATATGGGTTTTCATCCACGCTTTGGCTCCTGTTCCCCATCTGCGTCGGTTGTCCCAGAGGTCAATGATTTTTCTCAAGAACTGTGCACAGTTTGGGCACAGGTTCAGTCGAACCTGGAAAAGGCCCAAGGAGTTCAAAAAGCTAAGGCTGATAGAAAACGTTCTAAGGGTGTGAATTTTAAGGTTGGGGATAAGGTATGGTTATCGACTAAAAATCTCAACATGAGGGTACCATCCTACAAGTTTGCACCTCGCTTCATTGGTCCTTACAGGATCACCAAGGTGATCAATCCGGTTTCTTTTAGGTTATGTTTACCCGACTCCCTTCGTGTTCATAATGTTTTTCATGTGTCTTTGCTCAAACGTTATGTTGCTCCCGTTGGTCCTGAGGAACAGTCTCCTCCTCCGGTTGAGGTAGCAGGACAAATGGAGCATGAGATTGCCAGAATTGTGGATGTGAGAAGGGTCCGGAATTCCTTCCAGTACCTCGTACATTGGAAGGGGTTCGGTCCTGAGGACAGGTCTTGGGTACCGTTGACCAGGATGCATGCAGACTCGCTCATCCAAAAGTTCCATCTGCAGCATCCCGATAAGCCTGCTCCCGCTGGTAAGGGTCCGGTGGCCCCTCGTGAAGGGGGGGTACTGTCACGCGAGGTCGGCGTCGTGCTCCCTCTGCACGACATCGCCGGACCTCTCCGCCCCCCTAGAGACGAGCAATAGGGAATTGAAGTGCTGGTCTTGTCAGCCAGCACTTCATGAGTTAATTCTCTGTTTGGGTTTAGCCATGTGGTGCTGATCACACCACATGGCTACTTTGCATATTGTTTGGACAGCTTGCTCCGCCTCAGGTCATGTGATGCTGGCCACATCACATGATCCTGGGTGGGCTATTTAAAGATGGCAACTGCCTCACTCAGATGCCTGTGATTAGTTTATACTTTTGATCAGTGCTTGTGCGACCTTGTGTTTTGGATTTGCTATTTGGACTCTGACTTTGGACTTGGACCTCTCTTCTCTTGACCCCTGGTATTTACGCTATCTCCTGTGTTTGACCCGGCTTGCTGACTACTCTATCATTGTGTTTGTTCCGTCTGTGTTTTGTCTCTCCCTGTGTTCCCTTTCCCTCCCTCTGCACTTACCCAGTATAGGGAACGTCTTCGTGGTTGTCCGCGGCCGCCTAGGGCCGTTTGAGGCAAGTAGGTAGGGAAAGAAGGGGGGTTTCAAGTACAGGGCACACCTTCCCTTGTCTCCCCCGTGACAGTGTCACCTGGACAGAAAATACCGACAGAATGGTTCCACACTGCTGTGTGAAATGGATTTGTATCACTGAGCTAAAACTACAAAATAACTATTTTTTTTTTATTATTATTTTTTTTAGTTTTTTTTTTTTTGGAACGTGACGTGCAGAAACTATCGTAGAGCTAACTGACACCCTGCTGACGGTGGCTATTTTGACTGCGACCCAGACAAATGTTGATGAATGAGATTTTTCGGATCAAGCTATATACGTGATAGCAAAAGACCTGGTTGTATTAAGTGACGTACAAACAGTGTCACCTGGACAGAAAATAGTGAGTGTACTGAACTGTGACACACAGAATGGTTCCACACTGCTGTGCGCAATGGATTTGTATCACTGAGATATAACAATTAAAAAAAGGGGTTATATATGGCGATAGCTGCACTACTAGTGCCAGCCAGCCAGCCAAGCCCGGAGACAAAAAAAAAATTCTTGTAGCCTTTAGAAGGGCTGTTGGGTTCTTTGTGGGTGATTCCTGCCTAACAGAGAACTAAATGTAGGCCCTAACACTCTCCCTGAAAGGCAGCAGCTCTATCCCTAACGACATCCAGACAGCATCTGAGCCGAGCACCGCGGCCAGTCAGTAGTATATTCCAGGGTCACCTGATCAGGCCAGCCAACCCCTGCTATCAACATGTAAGGGCCCCACGTGATGCTGGGTGTACCGCAGAGTCTCCTGGCTTGTGATTGGCTGAGTTTATA
>ONZH01014265.1:0-26537 GCA_900303285.1 Rhinella marina
CCCCTCAGTTGTCTTTTTTCTAAAGTGAATAAGCCTAATTTTTGATAATCTTTCTGGGTACTGTAGTCCACCCATTCCAGTTATTACTTTAGTTGCCCTCCTCTGAACCCTCTCCAGCTCTGCTATGTCTGCCTTGTTCACAGGAGCCCAGAACTGTACACAGTACTCCATATGTGGTCTGACTAGTGATTTGTAAAGTGGCAGGACTATGTTCTCATCACGGGCATCTATGCCTCTTTTGATGCAACCCATTATCTTATTGGCCTTGGCAGCAGCTGTCTGACACTAGTTTCTGCAGCTTAGTTTGCTGTTCACTAAAATTCCTAGGTCCTTTTCCATGTCAGAGTTACCCAATGCTTTACCATTTAGTATGTACTGGTGACTTGCATTATTCATTCCCATATGCATAACCTTACATTTGTCAGTGTTAAACCTCATCTGCCACTTTTCTGCCCAAGCCTCCAGTCTGTCCAGATCCTGCTGTAGCAGTGCACTGTCCTCTTCTGTGTTAATTACTTTACACAGTTTAGTGTCATCTGCAAAAATTGATATTTTACTGTGCAAGCTTTCTACAAGATCATTAATAAATATATTGAAAAGAACAGGACCCAATACAGACCCCTGTGGTACCCCACTAGTGACAGTGACCCAATCTGAGTATGTACCGTTAATAACCACCCTCTGTTTTCTATCACTAAGCCAGTTACTTACCCACATACAGACATTTTCTCCCAGGCCAAGCATTCTCATTTTGTATACTAACCTTTTATGTGGTACAGTGTCAAACGCTTTGGAGAAGTCCAAATATACGACATCCATTGAGTCGCCGCGGTCAAGTCTAGAACTTACCTCCTCATAGAAACTGATTAAATTGGTTTGACATGACCGATCCCTCATGAAGCCATGCTGATATGGAGTTATTTGCTTATTTTCATTGAGGTACTCCAAGATAGCATCTCTCAGAAAACCTTCAAACAGTTTACCCACAACAGACGTTAAACTTACCGGCCTATAGTTTCCAGGCTCTGTTTTTGGACCCTTTTTGAATATTGGCACCACATTTGCTATGCGCCAATCCTGTGGAACACTCCCCGTCAGTATAGAGTCCTTAAATATCAGAAATAAGGGTCTGTCGATTACATTACTTAATTCTCTTAGGATACGGGGGTGTATGCCATCCGGTCCTGGTGATTTGTCTATTTTAATATTTTTAAGACGTTGCTGCACCTCTTCCTGGGTCAGAGAGGACACTTTTAAAGGGGAATTTACTTTTATACTCTGCATTTCATCTGACATTTTATTTTCCTCAGTGAATACAGTGGAGAAAAAGTTATTTAGCAGCTTCGCTTTCTCCTCATCGCTCTCTGCTACTCCCCCCTCATTACTCTGTAAGGGGCCCACACCTTCAGGTTTATACTTTTTAGTATTTATATAATTGAAGAACATTTTAGGGTTAGTTTTACTCTCTTTGGCGATTAATCTCTCGGTCTCTAGTTTGGCTGTTTTTATGTGTCTTTACATATTCTATTTTTTTCCTTATAGTTTTTCAATGCTTCCTCACTCCCCTCCTGTTTTAGTGATTTAAATGCTTTCTTTTTGTCATTTATTGCTTTCTTTTACAGTTCTATTTATCCACATTGGTTTTTTCTTGTTTCTTATTATTTTATTCCTATATGGTATGTACCTCTCACAATTAGATATTAGGATGCTTTTAAAAATATCCCATTTTGTGGCTGTATTTTTATTTTTGAGGACTTTGTCCCAGTTAGTTAGGCCTATGGCCTCTCTTAGTTGGCTAAGTTTTGCTTTTTTGAAGTTTGGTATTTTTGTTCCTCCCTGAAGAAACGCTCTTTTGAATGACAATTGGAAGGTTATTATATTATGGTCACTGTTTCCCAGGTGTCCCCCGACCTGCACATCTGTTGTTCTGTCAGGTCTATTGGTTAATACTAAGTCCAGTATGGCCGTCCCTCTAGTGGGGTCCTGAACCAGTTGGGAAAGGTAATTGTCTTTGGTTATTTCCAAGAACCTGTTTCCTTTATGAGATGTACAGGTTTCAGTTTCCCAGTCTATATCTGGGTAGTTGAAGTCCCCCATAATAACGACCTCATTATGATTTGCCGCCTCGTCTATTTCATTTAGAAGTAGATTTTCTGTGGTCTCTGATATATTGGGTGGTTTATAATAAACCCCTAGTAGTATTTTATTATTGTTTTTGGCTCCATTTATTTCTACCCACAGTGACTCCACATCTTCATGTCCCTCATTTATATCTTCCCGGAGTGTGGGCTTTAGGCATGACTTTACATAAAGGCAGACCCCTCCCCCTCTCCGGTTTTGACGATCCTTTCTAAAAAGATTGTAACCCTGTACGTTAACTGCCCAGTCATAGCTATCATCCAGCCATGTCTCAGTTACTCCAACTATGTCATAGTCCTCCTCACACATCACTAATTCCAGTTCACCAGTTTTATTAGCTAGGCTTCTGGCATTAGTGTACAAACAATTAAGAGGTTGGTGTATATTTCTTACCCTACACCTTTCCTTCTGATCTGTTCTAGTTCCTCCTTCCATTCCTCCCCCAGTTCCATTACCTTGCCCCAGGTCTCTATCTGCACTATCTTCCCCTCCTATTATGTAGTTACCCTCCCCCCAGTCCCTAGTTTAAACACTCCTCAGCCTTCTAGCCATCTTCTCCCCCAAAACAGCTGCCCCTTCCCCATTGAGGTGCAGCCCATCCCTACGGTAGAGCCTGTAGCCGACAGAGAAGTCGGCCCAGTTCTCCAGGAACCCAAACCCCTCCTTCCTACACCAGTTCTTGAGCCACTTGTTTACCTCCCTAATCTCCCGCTGCCTTTCTTGTGTGGCTCGTGGTACAGGCAGTATTTCGGAAAACACTACCTTGGAGGTCCTTGCCCTAAGCTTATGCCCTAGATCCCTAAAATCATTTTTAAGGACACTCCCCCTACCTCTAACTTTGTCATTGGTACCGATATGGACCATGACTGCTGGATCTTCTCCAGCCCCTCCCAGTAATCTGTCAACCCGATCCACGATGTGCCGAACTCGAGCGCCTGGAAGGCAGCACACCATCCGACGATCCCGGTCTTTGTGACAGATTGCCCTCTCTGTACCCCTAATAATGGAGTCGCCCACTACCAGCACCTGTCTGGCCTGCCCTGCTCTCCTGGCCCCCTGCTTACTGGAGCTGACATTCCCCTGACTGGCAGAGGAAGTGTCCGGCTGCAGCAGTGCTCTCCCTGAAGTAACATCCCCCTCATCTGCCAAACTTGCAAACTTGTTGGGGTGTGTCAGATCAGGGCTAGCCTCCCTGGCACTTTTCCCTCTAACCCGCTTTCTAACTGTTACCCAGCTAGCTACCTCACTTTCCTGTGCCTCCTCACTACCACCCTCCCCCGCATCTACCCCATAGAGTGCTTGCTCACTGAGCAGCAAACTCTTTTCCAAATTGTCAGTGCTTCTCAGCGTTGAAATTCGCCCGCTTAGATACACGATGTGCGATTCCAAGCGGACAATTTGCTCACATTTTGAACAAATATATGCACCCTTAAACGGCTGTTCCAGGACTGCATACATCAGACAAGATGTGCACTGGACTGCGCTGTCAATGATGGAAGCCATTCTAATGGGGATTACACAAGCAAAAGCGAAAAAATACAATACAATGATATGGACAGACTTACTGTATTCCCTTTTAAAGTTCCCGAATCTGAACTCACGCAATCTAAAGTCACACACTTAATTCAACCACACACTTAAAGTCAAACACGCGAACGCTCAAACTCGCGTATTATCTCTGCTTTTATAAGTGGGAAATGCAAACCAGTCTTTTTTTCCTCTGGATTCAAAGGACTGAACTGCCCACAAGACTGGCTATTTAACTTCTCCTAATTAGATAGCCACACCCTAATTACTCACCTGTGCAGCACCCTGGAGAAGGAAGAGAAAGAAAAGAAAAAAAAAATAGTGCAATCACGTTTACTCTTAGCTGCTATGCAATAAACCAGCAGCAACAACAGTAAGTCACAGTGTATAAGCAAGACTACACTGCTCTGCTCTGACTTGGTTCAGAGTACAATAAAGTCAGGCACAGCCACTCAGCAATGCAACAAATAAATTAGCTCTCACAGATACTCCCTCACGCAATCTAAAGTCACACACTTAATTCAACCACACACTTAAAAGTCAAACACGCGAACGCTCAAACTCGCGTATTATCTCTGCTTTTATAAGTGGGAAATGCAAACCAGTCTTTTTTTCCTCTGTAATCCCACCATTGTGAAATGATAAGCCCGCAAACGGAAGGGTGGCTTCATTCTGTAATCCCTTCCAAGCACCAAAGCCTGATAATGCTTTACGCTTTGTCACCTTGATGTCTATCAGTAGCTACAAGTTATTTTTTCCTGGAGGCGGTGCTCAAGGCCTCAGGATATAGTGAACTAGGAGGAGGAATCTACCTGTCCTGCCAGAGTTCCAGTGAGAGACTATTCTCTCCTGACACATATAAGACACATCTATAGCAGCGAGGATAACCCTGAAGGAATAAGAGAAAACTGCTTGTGGCTCTGACACCTGGCTACCATGAACCGTTAGTGTGAAACGCCCTCAGAGGCAGCATATATATCTGAGGTAGAGACAAGTAAGGTGCTAACTATCTGGCTAAGTGCATGACCATACATTAAAGTGCATTGGAGGACACATTGTGGCACCTGCAAAGAAACACACACAATGGGCAATATTCTTGATCGTTGCTGAAAGTTAAAATATTAGTGCAAACATTTAAGTGCAAATATATTAAAGGCATAATATAGGATATCTATGGTTACATTCAAGTCCATCTTGTCTTCTTCTTTGGCTTGAGACTGGAACAAAGTCCCAAATTCAATTGAAATTTGTAATCCACATGGGTAATAAAATAGGTTATAAATAGCTGAAAAGGTTTCTTGACAAACCCTTTTAAAAGTTATTTTCCAACAACCTGAAAAGGGGGTAAAAAGGATGTGGTGCGCAAACATGGCGCAACTTGGATTATTGCAGATGGGGGGGGGTCTAGCCACAAGTGTCCATCATGGTGGAGACTTAAAACACGGGCAACAGAACAAATTAAAACATAGCCAACAGGTTCTCACCAGTCAGGGCTCAGTCCACGGGGTGGCTCCCATTAGTCCTGTAGATCTTTGCCAGTACTTGAGTGCGGGCTACCCTTGGTAAGCCAGCACATCCTCCTCGTCGCTGCTGGAGCTGAACGACATAAGAGGGCGCTCCTGCCTCTGATAGGCCTCACGGTAGGCAGCAGCCATTCCCCAGCGTCCTCTTAAAGATAGATGTGGCACTGTTCGGGGCAGGGTCCCAGTGGTCACACTGGTGACTGTGGTAGCCATTTTGGAACGGACCCTGTAAGGCCCGGTTGTTCCTGCCAGGCCCACTGGCGACCGAACCTCGGGTTGTAGAGGCTTGGCCAGAGGCCTACCCCGGGCAACAGATTGGGCTGCTGGTGCCTCCTGCATCAGGTGGTAGGTGGCCAGGGGGTTGAAAATAAATTTGCTGCCTGTAATCTGACCCACCTTCACCCCGGTGGCAAAGGGGCCTTGTAGGCTCTTCATAGGAGTGAATTCTACGAAGTCGCCCGCATGGAGGTTGTGTCGTGCTGGAGGGAGGTACGGCCTCTTCACGGAGCGACGATTAACGTAGAGCTCCTCAGCGGACTCCTCGTCTGTGATGAACCCCACGCCGAGGTCCACGCTAAACCAAAGCACAGTCCCGGTGCGCCTTTTGAGAGTCGGGGATGTTCCAGCACCTCGACCACCCACTCTTCTACAACCCTTTTATAGTCCCACAGGGTAGTAACATTTTTAGTTACCACAGCAGGAACGATGGGGTTCTGTCAGAGGTAGTTATGTCGGGGCTTAGGCGAGGTGGGGACTCCGGCCACTCGGTTGTGGACTTCCTCCGCAGGCCCGGCCGCCTTCGACTGAGTGCACCGCTGGTTGCGTCCATCTTCGGGACCACGTGTGCGGCCTCGCTTGCAGGATCTCCAGCTGCTATCACCGGAAGATGAGGCACTTCGGGGTTCGGCACCAGCTGTAACTTGGTCCAGGCGAACCTCCGCTGGTCTAGGTGTAGGCTCATATGGGTCGGTGCCCCAGACCATATCCCCCCAACTAGGGCCACGCTGATGGGACGCCATGTTGTTGTCTCTCTCTTTCTTTGCATACACAGGAGATGAAGGAGGAGCTAAGGGGGTGGAGTCTTCGCTCTCAATGCTCCCCCCAGCAAGTTCCTGGCGGGCTGGATTGGATTTTCCCGCGCTACAGGGGGCCGTGCCATGGTTTTCCCGCTCTTGAGGGGACGGTTTCTTTGCTTCTGCATGAAGAAGCTGCGCCACTAGTGAGAAAATGGCGTTGTTAACTCTTCTGGTGCCGGCACGCAGCGTTTTGCGCCGTCTACACCGCAGCAACTGTGTCAAAGTCATTTTTCAGTAGACATCTGTCAGGTTTTCTGACTAATTCTTTGGCCTTGTAGATAAAAGGCTATTAGTTTAAAGTCTGTTTTAGGGATGGTTGAGCTGTGGCCTTAACGGTACAGGCACTTCAGACTCATCCTGTTCGTGACGCTAATGCGTACATATTCAGTTAAGTAGTGTACAATTGACAACGCTACACTGTATGTTCGTTATTTGAGTAGGAATGTTCGCAGACGCAGTGTAGGAGTACGCTAATGCATACATATTCAGTTAAGTAGCGTACCTTTGACAACGCTACACTGTATGTTCGTTACTGGAGTAGGAATGTTCGCAGACGCAGTGTATGCGTACGCTAATGCGTACATATTCAGTTAAGTAGCGTACAATTGACAACGCTACACTGTATGTTCGTTACTTGAGTAGAAATGTTCGCAGACGCAGTGTATGCGTACGCTAATGCGTACATATTCAGTTAAGTAGCGTACAATTGACAACGCTACACTGTATGTTCGTTACTTGAGTAGGAATGTTCGCAGACGCAGTGTATGCGTATGCTAATGCGTACATATTCAGTTAAGTAGCGTACAATTGACAACGTTACACTGTATGTTCGTTACTTGAATAGGAATGTTCGCAGACGCAGTGTATGAGTACGCTAATGCGTACATATTCAGTTAAGTAGCGCACCTTTGACAACGTTACACTGTATGTTCGTTATTTGTGCGGGAATATTCGCTTTAGCGTACGCATTAGTGTAAATTCTCAAATATGCGTATATTTTGCGTTGCCATTGTTGAAGTCACTTGGATTTTTTCCACTTTTTTCATTGTAATAGCAACTGCAAGTAAACAAAACTATACCCTATCTGACTCCCATTATTGTAGAAGCAATTATTCAGCCGTTATAGCAAGGTTCGTTTTAGGTTCGGTTCGTACGAATCCGAAATTCAAGAAAGTTCGCCGAAGCGAACCGAACTTTTCAAAAGTTCTCTCATCCCTAGTTTTTGTTTTTTTTTGACCCAGTATGGTGGTTCAGTTATTAACTTGGAATGTACGTGGTATCGGCGACAGGGTTAAGAGATGCGCTATTTTTAATATGATACATAAACACCCCCCTGGTATAGTAGTTCTGATGGAAACGCGTCTGACTAAAGATACTATATATCTATTGAAGAAGAGCTGGGTATTATTTTGTAGAATAAGGGGTATTAAATGCATTCTTGCATTTGTGTACATTCCTCCACCATACTCTCCGTTCATACTGGGTCAATTATTGTTGTTTATGGACCAAAAGGATAGTTGTGCTACTATTATAATAGGTGACTTTAACTGTGTTATGAACATAGAAATGGATACATACTCTAGCAGTGAGAGGAAAGGCGGTTCTTATAAAATCACCTCCCCATTAGCAAAGTTCTGTGAGGAAACAGGCTTTGTTGATATTTGGAGAAACAGAAATGGAAATGCCAAGGTTTACGCTTGTTGTAGTAGGACTGTCAATGTCAAGAATTGATATGGCACTAATTGATCGTCGATATGCCAGCTGTGTGACCAAGATGTGTTATGAACCGAGGTTGATCTCTGACCACTCTCCTGTGAGGTTGGAGATCGATTTTGGTTTGGGTGGAGGGGATGGAGTTGGAAGACGAATCAACCCTCATTGGTTGACCGTTATTGAAGATCATTTGCCTATTAAGGAAGAGATCACTGTTACTTGGGAAATCAATATAGGCTCCACTAAAATGGAATATGTCTGGGATGCCATGAAGGAGTTCATTAGGGGTTTGTTAATAAAAAAGATTATTGCCCTGAAACGGGCTTTTGCCCATAGAGAGGAAGAGCTTAGGGAACAGGTAAGGATAAAAGAGCAGGATTATCATGAGTCCCAGGTTGAAGATAAAAGAATGGGTATGGTGGAAGCACAACGTAAATTCAGCAACTTTTTGTATGGAAAGGCCCAGCAAAAATTGTTTTTTTTTTAGGCTATAAAGGTTATAGAGAATCAGGGAAACCAGGCAAGTTATTAGCTTCTGTAGTTAGTAATCAGGGTAATGTTTCTTTTATATTCGCTTTAGGATCATTACGGGGTGGTATTTCTCAGGATCAGGAGGAGATTAGGGATATTTGTTATCGTTATTTTGAAGAATTATATAGGTCTGAATGCAAGGCAACGGAGCAGGAAATGAAGGATTATCTTCTAGGTATTGACTTTGCTATACTAACAGAGGAGCAGAGATGTGCTCTGGATGAGCCGATCTCTGTGAGGGAATTGCAGAGAGCCTAGGAATCTATCAGAGGTAATACCTCCCCAGGATCGGACGGTATACCATTTGAGGTATATAGAAGATACCAGGATGTGTTACTGCCCTGTCTTTCTGAGGTCTTTAATGAATCATTATGTGAGAATAGACTTCCGAGATCCATGACTGAAGCTATTATTGTATTGATTGGTAAAAGGGGCAAGGACTTATCAGAGGTCGGCGCATATAGACCCATCTCTCTACTCAACACCGATATTAAAATTATTGCCAAGGTCTTGTCCATCAGACTCAGCAAGACTACACTATTGCCGTTAGACGACATGACCTTAATTAACACAGGTGGAGTAAGGGTATTGAGTCGATTAGACTCTTTTGAATATTTGGGGATAAAAGTGTCATCTTCATTAGATGGTTTTGTTCCTCTCAATGTCACTCCTTTGATCAGAAAGATAAAATCTAAGATAGCGGTTTGGCTAAAACTACCATTATCAATGGCTTAATAGGATTTCACTTATTAAAATGATTATTCTCCCTCAATTTTTATATATGATTATGGCTGCACCTGTTTGGATTGACAACTGTACGTTCTCTCTTATCAACAGGCTATTAAGTGAGTTAATTTGGGGGAGAAAGCGTGTCAGAATAAAAATTGATTATCTTTATTATCCTGTCACCGCTGGGGGGCTTGGAGTGCCTTTCTTTAAAGGTTACTATCTGTACGCACAGTTATGAATGATAAAAGAGTGGCAGTCTGATCCTGTGTTGAGAGCATTAGTTAATAAATCAGGATATCCAGAAATTTTTGAACTGCTTGAGTCTGGTCAGCTGCACAGATGGGGGATCCCTGCCTGCCGTGTCATGACCAACCTGCTTGTTAAGGTGTTGGACAATTTGAGAAAATTATTAGAGATTTTCACTTCACTGGAGATTACACGAATTTGGGGGAATGTACACCTTAGTGAATTTTTGAATCTATCTAAGGATAGGTTCTGGTTTAAGTAAGGTTTAAGGTATATATGTCAGTTGTTCAGGGATGGGAATATATTTACACATGAAGAAATTTTGAAATTAGAAGGGGTCACAGGAATTGATTGGCTGAGATATGGGCAGCTATACTCAGCTTATGTTTCTACTGGGAGGACTAGATTATTTATGGTTCAAAATAATGATTTTATAAATTTAACAACCAAAGTAGGTGATGGGAAAAAGCTTTGATTAAAGAATATATATAAAGGGTTGGTCGGGGACATGGCCGGCAGGGTGACCTTTCCTGGATAGCAGGGATGGCTAAAGGATATTGCTGGAACGACTCAGGTGAATTGGGATAGGACCTTCAGGAATATGAGGGGTTCTACAATTAATGCTAATTTCAGGCTGATGCAGTATCATTTTATACATCGATTATATTTATCCCCGGATCGCTTGGTGAGGATGTACGGGAGGTTCAATCCGAGCTGTCCTAGGGGAGACCAAGATTGTGCAGACTTTTTACATTTATGTTGGAGCTGCAGTTATTTGCAGTCCTTCTGGTGGGAGCTATATAGCGCCATTAATAACAAAACTGGAATACTGTTGTCATTCAATCCTCAGACTGCTATTATTGGGGATATTGAGAGATCACAGGGCCCGGCTTATAAATATACAGGGTTGGCCATTTATATGGATACACCTAAATAAAATGGGAATGTTTGGTGATATTAACTATCTGTTTTTGGCACATTAGTATATGGGAGGGGGAAAACTTTTCAAGATGGGTAGTGACCATGGCGCCCATTTTGAAGTCGGACATTTTGGATCCAACTTTAGTTTTGTTAATGGGAAGAGGGTCATGTGACAGATCAAACTTATTGAGCATTTTAAAAGAAAAACAATGGTGGGCTTGGTTTTAACGTAACTTTATTCTTTCATGAGTTATTTACAAGTTTCTGACCACTTATAAAATGTGTTCAAAGTGCTGCCCATTGTGTTGGATTGTCAATGCAACCCTCTTCTCCCACTCTTCACACACTGATAGCAACACCGCAGAAGAAATGCTAGCACAGGCTTCCAGTATCCGTAGTTTCAGGTGCTGCACATCTCGTATCTTCACAGCACCTGAAACTACGGAAACTATGGAAACACAATGGGCAGCACTTTGAACACATTTTATAAGTGGTCAGAAACTTGAAAATAACTCATGAAAGAATAAAGTTATGTTAAAACCAAGCACACCATTGTTTTTCTTTTTAAATTCTCAATAAGTTTGATGTGTTACATGACCCTCTTCCCATTGAAAAAACTAAAGTTGGATCCAAAATGGCCGACTTCAAAATGGCCGCCATGGTCACCACCCATCTTGAAAAGTTTTCCCCCCTTTCATATACTAATGTGCTGCAAACAGGAAGTTAATATCACCAACCATTCTCATTTTATTTAGGTGTATCCATATAAATGGCCCACCCTGTAGATTGATTCTCGCTTTGCTTATGATGGCCAGAGTTATCATTGCACATGGGTGGATGGCTAGAACCCCTAACCCCAGATGTTAACAGTTGGATGAACCTGGTCAACAAAGTTAAAGCCTATGAAAAGATACGGTACAGTTCTCAGAATAGGTCTGAGATAGGGTCCAGAATGAGGTCCTTTTGGTAATGTAGAGTATGTGGGGGGGGGGGTTTGTGTGTTTTTCTCTCTTTTCTTCCTCTCGCTCCATTAGGGGGGGTTTGCAATTGGGTTTATTATCAATATTTTTAATGATTGTTGTTATTATTTATTGATGTGATGAAATCAAATAAAGAAGATTATAAAAAAAAAAAACTACACAAGTCACATTACTCTTATTAGCCAATAAAAGCTCACAGGTCCTTCAGTCTTGAAATATACACAGTTTTACATCAGGTTTCCAACAACTTCACTTTATTTCACTTTTATAGGTTACTGTTAACCTCTTAACTATGGGGCCCATTTTTTGTTTTGCGTTTACGTTTTTTCCTCCCAAAGTTCCAATAGCCATAATTTTCTAATTTTCCATTCATATAGCCATAAGAGGGCTTTTTTTTTTTGCACACGCAGCCAGGAAGGTGTACACTCAGGAGGCGTACCATATTTCTAAACGTATTGTGTGAGATTTATCCAAATGGTGTAAAGTAGAACTGGCTTAGTTACCCCTAGCAACCAATCAGATTCCAACTTTGATTTGTCCAAGCTCCTTTGGAAAATGAAAGGTGGAATTTGATTGGTTGCTATGGGCAATTAAGCCAGTTCCACTGTACACCAGCTTGAAAAATGTCCCACACTGTATACTCCACAAGTAATGATATATTACATATACAGTCATGGCCAAAAGTTTTGAGAATGACACAAATATTATATTTTCACATGATCTGCTGCCCTCTGGTTTTTATGTGTGTTTGTCAGATGTTTTTATCACATACAGAAATATAATTGCAATCATATTATGAGTAACAAAAGCTTATATTGACAGTTAGAATGAGTTAATGCAGCAAGTCAATATTTGCAGTGTTGACCCTTCTTCTTCAGGACCTCTGCAATTCTCCCTGGCATGCTCTCAATCAACTTCTGGACCAAATCCTGACTGATAGCAGTCCATTCTTGCACAATCAATGCTTGCATTTTGTCAGAATTTGTAGGTTTTTGTTTGTCCACCCTTCTCTTGATGATTGACCACAAGTTCTCAATGGGATTAAGATCTGGGGAGTTTCCAGGCCATGGACCCAAAATCTCTATGTTTTGTTCCCTGAGCCATTTAGTTATCACCTTTGCTTTATGGCAAGGTGCTCCATCATGCTGGAAAAGGCATTGTTGATCGCCAAACTGCTCTTTGACGGTTGGGAGAAGTTGCTCTCGGAGGACATTCTGGTACCATTCTTTATTCATGGCTGTGTTTTTAGGCAAGACTGTGAGAGAGCCGATTCCCTTGGCTGAGAAGCAACCCCACACATGAATGGTTTCAGGATGCTTTACAGTTGGCATGAGACAAGACTGGTGGTAGCGCTCACCTCGTCTTCTCCGAATAAGCTGTTTTCCAGATCTCCCAAACAATCGAAAAGGGGATTCATCAGAGAAAATGACTTTACCCCAGTCCTCAGCAGTCCACTCCCTGTACCTTTTGCAGAATATCAGTCTGTCCCTGATGTTTTTTCTGGAGAGAAGTGGCTTCTTTGCTGCCCTCCTTGAGACCAGGCCTTGCTCCAAGAGTCTCCGCCTCACAGTGCGTGCAGATGCACTCACACCTGCCTGCTGCCATTCCTGAGCAAGCTCGGCACTGCTGGTAGCCCGATCCCGCAGCTGAAACACTTTTAAGAGATGGTCCTGGCGCTTGCTGGTCTTTCTTGGGCGCCCTGGAGCCTTTTTGGCAACAATGGAACCTCTCTCCTTGAAGTTCTTGATGATGCGATAGATTTTTGACTGAGGTGCAATCTTTCTAGCTGCGATACTCTTCCCTGTTAGGCCATTTTTGTGCAGTGCAATGATGACTGCACGTGTTTCTTTAGAGATAACCATGGTTAACAGAAGAGAAACAATGATGCCAAGCACCAGCCTCCTTTTAAAGTGTCCAGTGGTGTCATTCTTACTTAATCATGACAGATTGATCTCCAGCCCTGTCCTCATCAACACCCACACCTGTGTTAATGGAGCAATCACTGAAACGATGTTAGCTGGTCCTTTTAAGGCAGGGCTGCAATGATGTTGAAATGTGTTTTGGAGGATAAAGTTCATTTTCTAGGCAAATATTGACTTTGCAAGTAATTGCTGTTAAGCTGATCACTCTTTATAACATTCTGGAGTATATGCAAATTGCCATTATAAAAACTGAAGCAGTAGACTTTGCAAAAATTTATATTTGTATCATTCTCAAAACTTTTACATGACTGTACAGTACTGACCAAAAGTTTGGACACACCATCTCATTCAAAGAGTTTTCTGTATTTTCATAACTATGAAAATTGTAGATTCACACTGAAGGCATCAAAACTATGAATTAACACATGTGGAATTATATACTTAACAAACAAGTGTGAAACAACTGAAAATATGTCTTATATTCTAGGTTCTTCAAAGTAGCCACCTTTTGCTTTGATTACTGCTTTGCACACTCTTGGCATTATCTTGAGCTTCAAATGGTTCAAGAGGTAGTCACCTGAAATGGTATTCCAACAGTCTTGAAGGAGTTCCCAGAGATGCTTAGCACTTGTTGGCTCTTTTGCCTTCACTCTGCGGTCCAGCTCACCCCAAACCATCTCGATTGGGTTCAGGTCTGGTGACTGTGGAGGCCAGGTCATCTGGCGCAGCACCCCATCACTCTCCTTCTTGGTCAAATAGCCCTTACACAGCCTGGAGGTGTGTTTGGGGTCATTGTCCTGTTGATAAATAAATGATGGTCCAACTAAACGCAAATCGGATGGAATAGCATGCCACTGCAAGATGCTGTGGTAGCCAGGCTGGTTCAATATGCCTTCATTTTGAATAAATCCCCAACAGTGTCACCAGCAAAGCACCCCCACACCATCACACCTCCTCCTCCATGCTTCACGGTGGGAACCAGGCATGTAGAGTCCATCCGTTCACCTTTTCTGCGTCGCGCAAAGACACGTGGTTGGAACCAAAGATCTCAATTTTGGACTCATCAGACCAAAGCACAGATTTCCACTGGTTTAATGTCCATTCCTTGTGTTCTTTAGCCCAAACAAGTCTCTTCTGCTTGTTGCCTGTTCCTAGCAGTGGTTTGCTAGCAGCTATTTTACCATGAAGGCCTGCTGCAGACAGTCTCCCTCTTAACAGCTATTGTAGGGATGTGTCTGCTGCTAGAACTCTGTGTGGCATTGACCTGGTCTCTAATCTGAGCTGCTGTTAACCTGCGATTTCTGAGGCTGGTGACTCGGATGAATTTATGCTCCGCAGCAGAGGTGACTCTTGGTCTTCCTTTCCTGGGGCGGTCCTCATGTGAGCCAGTTTCTTTGTAGCGCTTGATGGTTTTTGCGACTGCACTTGGGGACACTTTCAGTTTTCCCAATTTTTCGGACTGACTGACCTTCATTTCTTAAAGTAATGATTGCCACTCGTTTTTCTTTACTTAGCTCCTTTTTTCTTCCCATAATACAAATTCTAACAGTCTATTCAGTAGGACTATCAGCTGTGTATCCACCTGAACTCTGCCCAACACAACTCATGGTCCCAACCCCATTTATAAGGCAAGAAATCCCACTTATTAAACCTGACAGGGCACACCTGTGAAATGAAAACCATTTCAGGTGACTACCTCTTGAAGCTCATCAAGAGAATGCCAAGAGTGTGCAAAGCAGTAATCAAAGCAAAAGGTGGCTACTTTGAAGAACCTAGAATATAAGACATATTTTCAGTTGTTTCAGTTTTTTGTAAAGTATATAATTCCACATGTGTTAATTCATAGTTTTGATGCCTTCAGTGTGAATCTACAATTTTCATAGTCATGAAAATACAGAAAACTCTTTGAATGAGAAGGTGTGTCCAAACTTTTGGTCTGTACTGTATATGCCTGTGACAAGGGCCTATAAGCTAGGTTGCTTAGGGGTAGTTGTGTTTAAAATGTGTGCACTGTTCTGCACTAATTTCTACTTACCCCTATCATGGTATGTTTATGTTGTAAGCACATATACTATTTTTATTTTGAAGAACCAGACATACATATTTTTTTTGCCTTTTTACAGTACAAAAAGTCAAGACTCAGTGGCAATTCCACCGGGAATTGCTTATGGCACATGGGCAAAGTGGGGATAGTGGTCTGTGGAAAAGGCCATATTTATATACTAACCAGCTACAGTTTCTTCAACCTGTACTGGATCTGAGACCGTAAGTGCAAACAGTACTTTGCTGGTATTATTTACTGCAATATGCTAATTTTAATGCAGGATATGTTGTTCAAAAAATCCTTGCATCATTCATGTCTCTAAATAGTGATTCTTCCATTGGTGAAGTATTTGGCTGGATTTTCATCCCTTGCCCAGTGCTGCAGCGATAATTGTTTTCCCTTTTTGAGACACTGTGTAACATACCAGCCTTGTCACCACTATAGAACATTGATACTTAGCTCTTGCTTTGAGGCTGGTGAAGTCGAAGCCTTTCCAAATGACGTTAACTTGTTCTTTGGAGGTCATTGATGACATTGCAAGACCAAACAATCAGTCTATCATAGTGGGTATCAGGCACATATGTTCCCTGTGTACAACAAACTGTCCATGCCCTAAAAACAATACAGTGCACACCATGTTTATTCATTTAAAAGAATACAGTAGACAACTATTATTTGAACTATAAACAATGTATCAATTTTTTTTGAGGGTAAAGATCTGAACCTCATACAGGCCATTAAGAAGAATGGGTTTATAATGGATGCATTGATTAGGTAGTATAAAGCTTTACGCTGTTCTGGAAAGTCTCTAATTACATTTTTATCATTTATAGCACTGTAGACAAACTAGAGGAGCAAGCTGACAAGGGCAACAGCTCTACAGATGATGCTCAAGCAGCTGCACAACCAGAATCCCCTTGTCCAGAATTGGGTGAGGAGGATGTGAGCACTCAGGAGCAGGCACATGTGAGTGAAGGTCAGGAGGAGTCTTCCGGCGTGGATCCCCCTGGAGGGCCACAATCAAGCCCAGAACAACACCGCAGACAGCCAAGGTGGAGAAGGGAGGCTAGGGCCAATCCAGTCTCTGGTTCAAATTCTCTAGAGCTGCTAGATTGTCAGATGCTGGAGTGTTTGAGCCAAAGAAGGGAAGGAGGAGAAGATGCTACGTTTACTAGTCCCCCTCATCCAAAACTGGCAACTTGAAAAACAAAAAGTGTATGTATCTATCATTGCCTCGGTTGCAAATATCATGGACTCCCCCCTCAATCCTATGGAATTAATTTGATTTGTGGTCCGTATGAAGCAGCGGGCTGTGGGAATGACTCTGCAACCTCAGGCTGGACCCAGCATCGCCACAATGCATCCACTCCCTACCTCATATTCCCAACAACTGTATTCACAGGATCGGAATTATGGGGTGCGGTATCCATATCCAGCCCCCAGCATGCAATGCCACCCACAGTGTGATGTGGGTGGTCACCCAGGGCCATTCCCCGACACTTTCAGCTGGGAACTTTTTGATATGTAAATGTAGAAGATAAGTTTTATTTTGTTAATGGCTGACTTGTAAGCCAATATTTTTATTTATTTTACACAAATAACACAACGTTTCAACACTTTGGCCTCTTTCTTTTTTTTTCATGAGGGTAGAATGTATGTGCATTACATGCCATTATACCTTGGTCATAAAAAAATAACACAAAATTCATATCCAATTATACAAAACCAATATCAATAGAGCATTTTTATTGAATATAACACACAAAAAACAGAAACATATTTGAATGTTGCAAACAGATGATCTAGATACCATGGACGGCGTCTTGGATTGTCAGGTCAGGTAGTCAAGTCTCTGTGAAAACTCTGCATGGTTTTGTGGATATGTACTAAACATACATACAAAATACCACCAAAAGAATGTACTTTTTAATTTAATTTTGGAATCTGCAGTGCTCCCATAGGCCCCAATATCAACAATAATAAACTTACAAGTGCATCTCAATAAATTAGAATATCATCAAAAAGTAGTTTTTTTTCAGTAATTCAGTTCAAAAAGTGAAACACATATATTATATACATGCCTGGTTATATTAACAAAGTGAACTTTTTCAAGTGTTTATTTATGTTAATGTTGATGATTATCGCTTACAGCCAAGGAAAACCTAAAATTCATTATCTCAGAAAATTAGAATAATTAACCCAAAACACCTGCAAAGGCTTTCTAAGCCTTTAAAAAGGTCCCTTAGTCTGGTTCAGTATGCGACACAATCATGAGGAAGACTGCTGACTTGACAGATGTCCAGAAGGCTTTCATTGACACACTCCACAAGGAGGGTAAGCCACAAAAGGTAATTGCTAAAGAAGCTGGCTGTTCACAGAGTGCTGTATCAAAGCATATTAATGGAAAGTTGAGTGGAAGATAAAAGGGTGGTAGAAAAAGGTGCACAAGCAACAGGGAGAACCGCAGCCTTGATAGGATTGTTAAGAAAAGGCCTTTCCTAAATTTGGGAGAGATTCACAAGGAGTGGATTGCTGCTGGAGTCAGTGCTTCAAGAGCCACCACACACAGACGTATCCAGGACATGGGCTACAAGTTTCACATTCCATGTGTCAAGCCACTCATGACCAATAGACAACGCCAGAAGCGTCTTACCTGGGCCAATGAGAAAAAGAACTGGACTGTTACAGCTCAGTGGTTAAAGGTATCATTCTCAGATTAAAGTAAATTTTGCTTTTCATTTGGAAATCAAGGTCCCAGAGTCTGGAGGAAGAGTGGAGAGGCACTCAATCCAAGCTGCTTGAGGCCTAGTGTGAAGTTTCCACAGTCAGTGGTGGTTTGGGGAGCCATGTCATCTGCTGTTGTGGGTCCACTGTGTTTTATCAAGACCAATATCACTGCAGCTGTCTACCATGAAATTTTAGTGCACTTCATGCTTCCCTCTGCCGACGAGCTTTTCGAAAATGGAATTTTTATTTTCCAGCCAAAAGTACCAATACCTGGTTTAATAACAGTAACAGTATCACTGTGCTTGATTGGCCAGCAAACTCGCCTGACCTTAGCCCCATAGAAAATCTATGGGGTATTGTCAAGAGGAAGATGAGAGACACCAGACCCAACCATGCAGACGAGCTGAAGGCTGCTATAAAAGCAACCTAGGCTTCCATAACACCTCTGCAGTGCCACAGGCTGATCACAGCCACGCCACGCCTCATCGATGCAGTCATTCATGCAAAAGGAGCCCCAACCAAGTATTGAGTGCATTTACTGGACATACTTTTCATTTGGCCAACATTTCTGTGTTTAAAAATTTTTTTACAGTTGGTCTAATATAATATTCTAATTTTCTGAGATAATGAATTTTGGGTTTTCCTTGGCTGTAAGCCATAATCATCAACATTAACATAAATAAACACTTGAAAAAGTTCACCCTGTTTGTAATGACTCTATATAATATATGTGTTTAACTTTTTGAATTGAATTACTGAAAAAAAAAACTATTTGATGATATTCTAATTTATTGAGATGCACTTGTATACGAAGTGTCTGACAACAGCATTATAGAAAAGTATTGTTTATAATTGTAGTACAGGGACCCAGAGTGAGGAGGCTTCTTAACACATATGTGTTTGCCATCCAA
Source organism: Rhinella marina (assembly GCA_900303285.1). NCBI lineage: Eukaryota > Metazoa > Chordata > Amphibia > Anura > Bufonidae > Rhinella > Rhinella marina. The sequence continues at coordinate 18,990 of ONZH01014265.1, forward strand.
TGCCCCTAAACAGTTCGGAAACTGTGCCTGAAGATGAAAGCCCTCAACAATTTGGATCCAGTCCTCGAACTTGGGCTCTGGAATCAGTGCTTCACAGAGTTGCTGCCAAATCACTTCACATGTTTGACAAACAATCTGAAAAATCATTGAGACTCCAAGCAGGGACTCAAAATGCAGAGATGCAAATGAGTTACCAGTTGCCAGAAATCTGAAAAACACAAGCAACATCAAAACGTAGGAAAATTAGCTGACATTACAACCTTGAAAACATATATATATATACAGTGCCTTGCGAAAGTATTCAGCCCCCTGGAACTTTTCAACCTTTTGCCACATTTCAGGCTTCAAACAAAAAGCGATAACATTTTAAATTTTTAGTGAAGAATCAACAACAAGTGGGTCACAATTGTGAAGTGGAACAAAATTTATTGGATCATTTAAACTTTTTTTGTAATAATAAAACTGAAAAGTGGGGTGTGCAAAATTATTCGGCCCATTTACTTTCAGTTCAGAAAACTCACTCCAGAAGTTCATTGAGGATCTCTGAATAATCCAATGTTGTCCTAAATGACTGATGAAGATAAATAGAATCCACCTGTGTGTAATCAAGTCTCCGTATAAATGCACCTGCTCTGTGATAGTCTCAGGGTTCTCTTTAAAGCACAGAGAGCATCATGAAGACCAATGAACACACCAGGCAGGTCCGTGATACTGTTGTGGAGAAGTTTAAAGCTGGATTTGGATACCAAAAGATTTCCCAAGCTTTAAACATCCCAAGGAGCACTGTGCAAGCGATCATATTGAAATGGAAGGAGTATCAGACCACTGCAAATCTCCCAAGACCCGGCCGTCCCTCTAAACTTTCATCTCAAACAAGGAGAAGACTGATCAGAGATGCAGCCAAGAGACCCATGATCACTCTGGATGAATTGCAGAGATCTACAGCTGAGGTGGGAGAGTCTGTCCATAGGACAACATTCAGTCCAACACTTCACAAATCTGGCCTTTATGGAAGAGTGGAAAGAAGAAAGCCATTTCTCAAAGATATCCATAAAAAGTCTCGTTTACAGTTTGCCACAAGCCACCTGGGAGACACACCAAACATGTGGAAGAAGGTGCTCTGGTCAGATTAAACCAAATTCGAACTTTTTGGAAATAATGCAAAACGATATGTTTGGCGTAAAAGCAACACAGCTCATCACCCTGAACACACCATCCCCACTGTCAAACATGGTGATGGCAGCATCATGGTTTGGGCCTGCTTTTCATCAGCAGGGACAGGGAAGATGGTTAAAATTGATGGGAAGATGGATGGAGCCAAATACAGGACCATTCTGGATGAAAACCTGTTGTAGTCTGCAAAAGACCTGAGACTAGGACGGAGATTTATCTTCCAACAAGACAATGATCCCAAATAGGGATGAGCGAACCGAACCGTAACGAACCAGATTCGTTACGAACTTTCCCAAAAGTTCGGTCCGTCATCGAACCGAATTTTCAGAAAGTTCGTGACGAATCTGGTTAAAATAACGGCGACACAAAATATACGCATATTTATTGAGAATGTACGCTAATGCGTACATATTCAGTTAAGTAGCGTACCTTTGACAACGCTAGACTGTATGTTCGTTACTTGAGTAGGAATATTCGCAGACGCAGTATATGCGTACGCTAATGCGTACATATTCAGTTAAGTGGCGTACCTTTGACAACGCTAGACTGTATGTTCGTTACTTGAGTAGGAATGTTCGCAGACACAGTGTATGCGTACGCTAATGCGTACATATTCAGTTAAGTAGCGTACCTTTAACAACGCTACACTGTATGTTCGTTATTTGTGCGGGAATGTTCGCATTAGCGTACGCATTAGTGTAAATTCTCAAATATGCGTATATTTTGCATCGCCGTTGTTGAAGTCACTTGGATTTTTTCCACTTTTTTCATTGTAATAGCAACTGCAAGTAAACGAAACTATACCCTATCAGACTCCCATTATTGTAGCAGCAATTATTCAGCCATTATAGCAAGGTTCGTTTTAGGTTCGGGTCGTACGAATCCGAACTTCACTAAAGTTCGCCGAAGCGAACCGAACCGAACTTTTCAAAAGTTCGCTCATCCCTAATCCCAAACATAAAGCAAAATCTGCAATGGAATGGTTCAAAAATAAACGTATCCAGGTCTTAGAATGGCCAAGTCAAAGTCCAGACCTGAATCCAATTAAGAATATGTGGAAAGAGCTGAAAACTGCTGTTCACAAACTCTCTTCATCCAACCTCAAAGAGCTCGAGCTGTTTTGCAAGGAAGAATGGGCAAGAATTTCAGTCTCTAGATGAGCAAAACTGATAGAGACATACCCCAAGCGACATGCAGCTGTAATCGCAGCAAAAGTTGGCGCAACAAAGTATTAATGCAAGGGGGCCGAATAATTTTGTACGCCCCACTTTTCAGTTTTATTATTACAAAAAAAGTTTAAATGATCCAATAAATTTCGTCCCACTTTCACAATTGTGACCCACTTGTTGTTGATTCTTCACCAAAAATTTAAAATATTATTTTTTGTTTGAAGCCTGAAATGTGGCAAAAGGTTGAAAAGTTCCAGGGGGGGGCGAATACTTTCGCAAGGCACTGTATATATATATATATATATATATATATGTACTAAACAAAAAATGGCAGCAGCACTAGATAAGCCATAACACATAAAATGAACATATGCAGAAGTAAAAAAGCATTACTGCTATGTAAACGAGTAAATAAAGTGGAAGCTCTTAGCGCATATAAATGATCATAGATATGTTGGGCTCATCCACCAACGATCAAGGTGGCTTCCAATCGGATGAGTCCTACACTAACACTGACCTGCATCCTACAAAAACCGGCAGGCCTGTATCAGGGGAACACCATACCCGATCAGAAGCTGCACCAGTGTGAACAGGAGTGCTAAATTCCCAGAGGAAGCCAGTCCTCCTGTTTAGTATTTAATTAGCCAGTAGGTAGCTTGCACCTGACTCTCACCTGTAGGAGGTGCTGTCTGTTTTTTTCAATTGTGTGTGTATATATAGAGGATGACTGGCTTCCTCTGGGAATTTAGCACTCCTGTTCACACTGGTGCAGCTTCTGATCGGGTATGGTGTTCCCCTGATACAGGCCTGCCGGTTTTTGTAGGATGCAGGTCAGTGTTAGTGTAGGACTCATCTGATTGGAAGCCACCTTGATCGTTGGTGGATGAGCCCAACATATCTATGATCATTTATATGCGCTAAGAGCTTCCACTTTATTTACTCGTTTACATAGCAGTAATGCTTTTTTACTTCTGCATATGTTCATTTTATATGTCATAGCCTATCTAGTGCTGCTGCCATTTTTTGTTTAGTATTTAATTAGCCAGTAGGTAGCTTGCACCTGACTCTCACCTGTAGGAGGTGCTGTCCGTTTTTTGCAATTGTGTGTGTGTGTGTGTGTATATATATATATATATATATATATATATATATATATATATATATATTAAAACAAACACTACCATTGTACCATTGTATGAAACGAACACTACAGTGTACATATACACATATAGCTGAACATTAGTGTTAAGCGAACATGTTTGGCCGAATACTGCGTGACCCGGCCAGTGTTAGACAGGGAGAGCTGCTGCATGCAGGGACAGACAGTGTAGGGAGAGAAGCATGCTAGGCAGGGATAGAAAACGCTAAACAAAGACCCAAAAGCCCTTTTAAGGGCTATTATATCTGGCACAAACCTACATTTTATTATTTTGGAGGACTTTAAAGGTGGTGAAAATAGCGCTAGGTGGCCTGCCATTAACGCCACATACGCTGCTGCAGCAAGGAGGGCCATACACTGTAGGGAGAGAAGCATGCTAGGCAGGGATAGAAATCGCTCAAAAAAGACCAAAAAGCCCTTCTAAGGGCTATTGTATCTGGCACAAAGCACTATTTTATTATTTTTGGGGTGTTTAAAGGTGGTGAAAATAGCACTAGGTGGCCTGCCATTAATGCCACATGTGCTGCTGCTGCTACATGCTGTAGGATACTCTCTGTATACTATATACCTGACATACTTTGCTATAATTTCTGCTGTTAAGCCCGCAGTACTTCTTTTGCGTCTTGCTGTATAACATTTGCGTATTGATAGAATTTCTATAGGCAGGGTTACTATCATTGTTCAAACGTCAATTGGGAAATACGTTTTTTTTAATTTTTTTGGGTGGCAAAAAAACCCAGGTGTGCCCTGTCAGTAACGCTAGGTGCACAGCGTATTACAACCGTTCAAAGGTCTCTGTAGCTGACATCCGTATTTAATACCGTTAATTTAGGTTAATCTTGCTATATAACATATGCGTAGGGATAGAATTTCTATAGGCAGGGTTAGTATCATTGTTCAAAAGACACAGAAGTCCATTGTTAAATCCTTCTGCAGTTTTTTTGGTGGCAAAACCCCCCCCAAGTGTGCCCTGTCAGTAATGCTAGGTGCACAGCGTATTACAACTGTTCAAATGTCTATGTAGCTGACATCCATTTGCGTCTGCAGTTTAATTTGATCAAGGAGGGAATTAAACTATAGGGATAGGATTTGGGTAGGTAGAAAGATTGTTTCTGTTCCAAAAAGTCCAAAGTCCATTGTGAAATACGTCTGCTTTTTTTTTTTTTTTGGGTGCCAAAAAAAAACAAACAAGTGTGCCCTGTCAGTAACGCTAGGTGCACAGTGTATTACAACCGTTCAAAAGTCTATGTAGCTGACATCCGTTGTTACATTTAATACCGTTAATTTAGACCGCAGTTCCTCATTTGCGTCTGCAGTTTAATTTGCCCAAGGAGGAAATTAAACTATAGGGATAGGATTTGGGTAGGTAGAAAGATTGTTTCTGTTCCTAAAAGACCAAAGTCCATTGTGAAATACGTCAAAAGTCTATGTAGCTGACATCCGTTGTTACATTTAATACTTATAATTTAGGCCGCAGTTCCTCATTCGCGTCTGCTATATAAAATTTGCGCAAGGAGGGACTTATACTGTAGGGATATGATTTGGCTAGGCAGGGCTAGTTGTTCCATTGTTATATCTGGCTGCAATATAATATTTTTGTGGTGGGTTAAAAATTGCGCAAGGTTGCCTGACCTTAACACCACCTTTTCAGCGTCTGCTGTCTAATATTTGTGTATCCCAAATAACAGAAATCCGGTGTATTTTTCTGCAGCTATTGAAGGCGACATTACTAATGTCGACGTGATTAGCGGTAGAAAGAAACGCAATAAATGTCAGGTACATAGGAGAAACATACATTGTCTTGCACATGTAATGTCGCCGTGATTAGCGGCAAAAAGAAACGCAATAAATGTCAGGTACATAGGAGAAACATACATTGTCCTGCACATGTAATGTCACCGTGATTAGCGGCAGAAAGAAATGCAATAAATGTCAGGTATATAAGAGAAACATACATTGTCCAGCAAACGCTGCACAGCTTGTGTTAAGATTAGGCAAACTTGCGCAAATTTTGACCATCAAGAATAACAATATTGCAGCCAGATATAACAAAAGTCCTTAAGAGGACTTTGGGGTCTTTTCAACAGAACAACTAGCTCTGCCTAGCCAAATCCTATTCCTACACTATCTGTGCCTGATTGTGCAAACGTTATACATTATATGAATAACGGCAGAAAAAATACACTGGAAGTCAGGTATTTAGGATACAGAAAGGTTATACTGCACATGCAGCACAGGTATGTGACATTACCTGCACTGCGTCTGCTGCATAATGTTTGCTCATTCGGTGAAATTTTTCTGCTCATACACTAAAAAAAATCTGCACAACTGTACTTTTGACAAACTTGCATATATACCATTTAGTATTTGCAAGGCGAGCAGTAAGGGACAGGGAAGTGGGCGTGCTGCTGATGGTGCACGGTGGGCGCGGTGAAACAGTGTCTGCTGGCAGAGCACAAGAAACAAACTCATCCAAAACTCCTAGCTTCATGTCTGAGTTTGGAGGGTGGCGCAAGACAGGGTCTTGTTAAGTCAACATGTCAGGAGGAGGACCAGAGTGAGGTAAATTTTTTAGGTTAAAAAATTAGGGCTGAGGGCCTGCTGGTGAACCTCTTAAATATTTAACGGCGAGGCAGCCTAATAAGCAGTTTGATATGGTGGAGGAAGAGGAGGAAGAGGACGAGAAGAGGAAGGGGTTCATGGAAATACAGTGTATTCAATACACCTTAAAAGCCACATTTAAAGTTCCTTTATGTTCAGCCGCTTTCTTCTGGTGGGGTAGCGAAGTCAGGGGCAATCCAGGCATTGTTCATTTTGATTAGCGTCAGTATTTTCAGTTGACAGGCGGATGCGCTTAGCAGTTATTATGCCCCCAGCGGCACTAAATAACCGCTCCGACAAAACGCTGGCGGCAGGGCAGGCCAGCACCTCCAAGGTGTAGAGCGCCAGTTCATGCCACATGTCCAGCTTAGACACCCAATAATTATAAGGCACAGAGGGATCGCTGCGGACGTTGACATTGTCAGCTAGGTACTCCTTTAACATTTTACAAAACTTTTTCCTCCTAGTTGTGAGACTAGGCCGCTTATCAGAACCTTTTCCACATGCAGCGCTGTCCGTCTTTATTGTGAGCAGGTAGAGTTCCAGCCCGTGGTCAGGTCGCACAGCATTCAGTGAGCTGGCAAGTGTAAGCACTGCTGCAGCGTTGTCAGACCGGAGGGAAGCTGTAGGTGACTTTCAGAAATGGGCACCTTCACCAGCAGCTCATGCAAATTGGTGTAGGTTTTGAGAAACTGCTGAACCACTAAGTTGAAACAGTTGTTTGGCCTGAGGGAGACTGCTGTTCCTCCTGTTGGAGGAACAGGTAAACTCCTTCCTGTCATTAGTTCCAGGGTCCTATAGGGTCAGTTTGGTTTAGGTTCCTGTGTATGAACTCGCCTACGTTTGAGGCCTGTTCATACTGGTAGTCAATCAGGATTAGAGCCATGGTTTCCTGTCTATCTACCTTCCTTAGTTTCCAGGCCTAATCTCCTTTCCCTCCTACGCTCTGTGTGGTTTTCCCCCCACACCTGAGCGTGACAGTATGTGTGTGAGCTTGGCGAGCTCCAAAGCCGCCACCAAGTTGCGGCCGTTATCAGACACAACCACGCCTAGTTGTAGGTTGAGTAGCGAGAGCCACAGCTCAGCCCGGTCCCTTATACCCTGCCACAGCACTGTGGCGGTGTGTTGTTTGTCACCTAAGAAAATAAGTTTCAGCACAGCCTGTTGCCGCTTCCCCACCGCTGTGCTAAACTGCTTCCAGCTACTGACTGATGGCTGACTGGTTCTGCAAGATGAGAATTCCTAGATGGAAGTGGTGGAGGAGAAGGAGGGGTTGCAGCCGCTAATGTAGGTGGTGGCGGAAATCCTGATGGAAGTAGGGTCCACAATCCTTTGTGTCGGTAGCACCTGTGCCATCCCAGGGTACGACTCGCTCCCAGCCTCCACAACCTTCACCCAGTGTGCCGTCAGGCCAGAAGCACTTGTCCATGTGTCAGTCGTTAAGTG
>ONZH01014266.1:0-34596 GCA_900303285.1 Rhinella marina
GTGTAGACCTGAGTGCTGATGTCTGGTCCTCAAATTATGGGCAAGGGCAGTACATGTCTGTTACTGCCCATTGGGTCAACATCCTCCCAGAAGACCATCAGGAAGTTGGCCCATTCTTGCCACTGTCACCTCCACGGTGCTTTAGGGGGCCAGCATCGGAAGCAGAAGTTCTGCCTCCACCACCTTGCAAACATCCGCCGCTTCTACTACTGCAGTCCAACCTGCCCCGGTGTCTTACCACCGATGTCAGTCCCGGCACTCTCAGGCTGTCCTCCATTTGGTGAGCCTGGGTGAACAGGAGACACAGTGGGCAGGAGCTCCTCCGGACCATCAGGGAGGAGGTAGATCAATGGCTGACCCCACGTCAACTAACGGTGGGAAGTGTGGTAGCAGACAATGGGAGGAACATTGTCTCTGCAGTGCAGCAGGGAGGGCTGAGTCATACACCCTTGTATGGCACATGTGATAAACCTCATAGTGCACAGGTTTCTTCGATCATTTCCTGCACTACAAGACCTTATGAGGATGTCACGCAGAGTGTGCAACACTTCAGCCACTCATACACTGCAAGGAACACTCCTGCTCAGGATCCTGAGACAGCACAGTCTGCCCCAACATCTGGCTAATTCTGCGACGTGCCAACACGCTGGAATTCTGCCCTCATATGCTGGACCGCTGTACGAGCAAAGGTCAGCCGTTACAGACTACCTCATGGGGCAATCAGGCAGCTTCACGCCACACTGCGACTTCCAAGTCACACACTGGCAGATGATGCGTGAAGTCTGCCAATTGTTGATCCCTTTTGAGGACGCGACTTGTTTGTGAGGCAGGAATGACTATGGGATCAACGACATCATCCCACTCGTCCATGTTCTGGAAAGTGCGCTTGAAAACCATCATCAGCGAGGATTCTCAGGCCACCACTCCAAGGCTGAACATCGCCTTGAGCCCAGAGATGGATGAAGTGCAGATGGAGGGTGAGGAGAGGAAGATGTCATGCCCCAGCCATTCCACACACCGCCACCTGGCTTCTCTGCCTCTCATCACAGGAGGAGATGAGGATGAGGTGGTAGAGGAAGCGGAGGAGACCCCAGCAGACCCTGGAACTATACCGAGGACAGTGTAGAGGAGAGGCGCTCATTGTCTTGGTGCAGATGGGAAGGTGCCTGCGGGAGTGTCTGAGGAGTGACAGCCGGATTGTGGACATCCGACAGAGGGACCATACTGGCTGGCCACCCTGGTGGACCCTCGCTTCCGCCGCAAAATGGCAGAATTTTTTCCGCCATCAGAGAGGGAGGCAAAACTGGGGTATACCGGGACCTACTCACCCCGACAGCTGGTCTCTACTTACCATCGAGACCAGCCAGGTTCCCAGACAACATCCGCTCGGGGGAACCAGCGCGCTCCACTACCACCACCACTAGTGGAGGTGTGAGAAATCGCTAACAGCCTCAATGCGATGAGCGATTTCATGCAGCCAGCTGCTGAAGAGGGGACACAACACCGGACTCATGGCGTGGACCAGCATGAGCTCACCCACCAGGTCACTGCCTACCTGGATTGTACCTCTGCCCCAAAGTGTCACCGACCCATGCAGTACTGGGGCAGAGAAACTGGACATTTGGCCTCAACTGGCAGAGTTTTCTTTGGCTCTGCTGTCCTGCCCAGCCAGTAGTGTCGCGTCAGAGAGGGTGTTCAGTGTGCGGGTAAACATCGTAACACCGCAAAGAACAGGCTCTCTTGCCACAGTGGTTGAGATGCTGACTTTTATAAAGATGAATCGTGCCTGGATTACATTGGATTATACCACCCCCTGCCTGATGTGAATGATTAAGTCATCAGTCACCCGTCTGCATGGCAATCCGTGTGTCCAAGAAAATGACCTTAAGATTCCAAATATGTGCCCCAATGTAAAAATCCGTAATTTAACTTTTAAGTAATGTTCACCCCTTAGACCCCATTTAAAAAAAAAAATCACCTTAAAAAATTCCCTACTTCATTCTGATACATTTAAATAAACAGAACCCCATCTCCAAATTTAATGCCCATGGTGTGTTGGCCCATTTAACATCTCCACACCAGCTTAATGCCTCACACCGGTGCACCATTCCAACCATAACCCAAGAACAGTACCATCCTAAAATAATCCCACGCTATGATTCACAAAGTGGGGATTTCACCTTTTGTGAACTATAGCCGGGGTTCTATCCCTGGCACCCATACCAAGGAACACTACTCACCATTTTGTGAGCGGGTACTAACTGTTCTTGAGGTATTTTGTTGATCTCATTAGAGTAGTAAAATCTCACAACCGCAAATCCCGATGGGGTTCTTCTCTGTGCGAATGATTTCATGCCTCTCATGCAGTCATGCGTGGAATAAGGCTGTCTATGGGTATATATCACGAGGCTGCTGTCCTTCAGCTATGATATAAAACATCTCCACAGTTAGTTACAGAACAAACAGTTGCTGAAAGGCAGGTTAACTTGCCTTATTTACGGGTGCCTTTACAATGGGATGCTTTTTTGGGGTTCTCTGCTGCCTAAAATCCACAGCGCATCGTTGGCTGATTTTATGCCACCTTAGTATGCCACCTGGGGCTGGACGCAAATACCCAGTTCAGCGCAGAACTGCGTATGTCCGGACGGCACCATAGTACTTAACGCCGTTTGGTGAACGGTATAAAATGCCGTGTGGATTTTACATAGCAGACCCGCAGCCACATGTGAAGGTACCCATAGGGTGAGGTTTTTTGGGAGTGACCAAAGAGAGGGCGGGAAGGTCACTCCATACCCCATCAGGGGTTTTTTCCCCCTACCCACTTTAAAAAGATAAGTCCAGGCAATTAATTACTTTCTGTGCCCTTACTTGACCAGAAACTTGGGCCCCCATTCACATGACCGTAAGTGAATGGGGCCGTATCTATCGCAAAATTGAGGATAGATACAGCCCCATTCACTTCTATGGGGCCGGGAGCGGCGGCAGGGAGCTAGCTCCATGCTGCGGCTCCTATGAAGAAAGTGCTATAGTTGTCTGTGCGCATGGACAACTATAAGGCATTTTCAATGGGGCCGCCCGGACCACACGCCGGGCGCCCCATTAAAAATGCCTATAGTTGTCCATGCGGCACGGACAACTATAGCACTTTCTTCATAGGAGCCGCGGCATGGAGCTAGCTCCCTGCCGCAGCTCTCGGCCCCATAGAAGTGAATGGGGCTGTATCTATCCTCATTTTGTGGTCGTGTGAATGGGGCCTTATAAATTGCCCGGACTTATCCTTTAAGCCAAGCTGGTGACAGCACTTAAAAAAAAACAAAAGCATACATCCATTGGGTTGGGCGCTGCACTCGGTTAGGACATCAAACTGGTGTATCAAAGATATATATATATATGTCTTGACAACAGCCATAGGCCCAGATTCAACAGGTTTTACACCAGAGTAGTTGCGTCAATTAGTAAAGCGAGTGCCAGTGAGGTGTCCATTCCATGAAAATTTGACACGTATTTTGGATAATGGAACTGGCATAAAGCCTTCTTGAATCTGTGCCTTTTTAAATGTCCTTTCTTCACCTCATGGATTCTGTGGGTGAGGTTGTCTGTCTATTTCACTGTATCCATATCCTACTAGACTAGCTGTAATGTTAGAGGGTTTTTTTTTAACGTTGACTGTCCTGTGCTGAGCTACAAAAGATAAAGCATAAATTTAGATTCTATTTTGAAGACAGAAGTTCCACCAATTACACTTTTGAATTTAGCGGACGCCTAGGTGCCTAAGTGAAGGCGTCTATGACTGACGAGCGTGGGGCATTAAAGGGTTAATAAACTCAGCCTGCAGCAAGGGGAAAAAAATGGTTCTGCCCGCGGGGGTGTTTCTCTTGTGGACACTGTTTCTAATTACCAGCGAGAGGGTGTTTCTTTTAACCAACACCCCTGCGTCCTGGTTGGCTGAAGTGGTGGTAGCGGCTAAGGGGTTAAAAAGATGGCCCTGATAGGGGGACGGCCTCTTTCTACAGCATCTTGACTGAAAGCTTCCCACCCTCCCTTCCCCAATTATTTCATCGTTTTCTTTTACTTTTTTCTGATTCATTTCTGGTTTGTTTCAGTGTTTTACATTACAAGGCACAATCAGAGGTCGAGTTGACGATTTCAGACGGAGAAGAAGGCAGACTTGCCCACAGAACGCTGTGGGCATAGCGCTTCAATACTCCGGGTTATGGTGTTTATGGTCAACAAGTTGAAGTTCTGGAATAAGATAAGAAAATAAAGCTGTGACCGACCCTTACCCAACTTAAGGTGTTGTGTGTTTATTGGCCGGCTGCGAAGGTGTGTTTGGTGGGGGTTTATAGAGTTCAGTTCTCGGCAGTTGCAGTACCCGGGGTGCCGTGGTTGCTACGGGGGGCGACCCTTTCCCCCTCCAGGGCCCTCTAAGGTGATTTTCCTTTATGTCCCAGGGTAGGAGTGCCAAGGGGTATTTAGGCCACTTAAGTCTTTGGTGGGATTGTCACGGTGTTCCTACCTCGTGAGATGAACAGGCCCCAGGCGGTGGCTCTGGCTGCAGAAAATTACTAGTAGTAATAATGAGGGTCGTCAGATGGGAATGATGCGCAGACTTTTGGGAATGGTCCAACGTAGTTTTATTGACTTAACTTTGAATGCAAATAACTCAGTTCATCCTTCAGCTTGGTGTCCAGCAAGTGCAGCTTATTGCTTATACTTGGCAGATGCTTAGAAATTCAAGTTTCAGGCTTCCTGTTCTAAGCTGAGGTTACCTCTTAAAGGGAACCTGTCATCTCCGAAACTCCCCCCGGAACTAGAGTAAGAGATGTATAGTGTAAGTGATGCTGAATCCGAATATGTAAGTTTTATCTTCATACTCTCTTATATTCTGACTCTGTGCTCCCACAAACCGGCACAGTAAAATGCACTCAGTGGACTCCGGTGCTCACTCACATAATGGAAAGGACTCAAAGAAGAGTCCTCTCAATGTATTTTACTGCTGGTTTGTAGGAGCACAGCGTCGGAATGGAAGTGAGTATGAAGATAAAACTTATATATTCTGATTTTCAGCATCACTTACACTATACACCGCTTACTCTAGTTCAGGGGGTGTTTCGGAGATGACAGGTTCCCTTTAAACCCTTCAACCGACAGCCAGTTTGGACCAAATGCCGGAGCCCCCATTTTTTCAAATCTGACATGTCTCACTTTAATGTGGTGATAACTTTAGAACGCTTTTTACTTATCCGGGCCATTCTGAGATTGTTTTCTCTCGTCACATATTGTACTTCATGACAGTGGTAAAATTTGAGTCAAATATATTTCATTCTTATTTATAAAAAATACCAAATTTACCAAAAATTTAGAAAAAAATTTCCAAATTTCCAAATGTCAATTTCTCTACTTTTAAAATACATAGTATACTTCCAAAAATAGTTATTACTTTACATTCCCTAATGTGTCTTCTTCAGGTTTGGATATTTTGAAATTACATTTTATTTTTTTGGGACGTTAGAAGGCTTAGAAATTTAGAAGCAAATCTCTTGACATTTTTCACAAAAATTTCCAAACCACTTTTTAAGGACCAGTTCAGGTCTGAAGTCACTTTGTGAGACTTTATCATATGAAACCACCCAAAAAATGACCCCATTTTAGAAACTACACCCCTCAAGGTATTCAAATCTGATTTTACAAAACGTTATTAACCCTTTTAGGTGTTCCACAAGAATTAAAGAAAAATGTAGCCAAATTTCCAAATTTCACTTTTTTGGCAGATTTCCATTTAAATCATTTTAGTCCGAGAATAAAGCAAGGGTTAACTGCCAAAACAAAACTCAATAATTATTACCCTGATTCTGTAGTTTACAGAAAATGCCCCATTTGTCATCGTAAACTGCTGTACAGGCACACGGCACGGCGCAGAAGGAAAGGAACGCCAGGGCAGATTTCACTGGAAAAAGTTTAAGTTTCCATGTCAGATTGATGCACCCCTAGAGTAGGAAACTCCAAAAAACTGACCCCATTTTGGAAACTACGGGATTAAGTTGGCAGTTTTGTTAGTACTATTCTAGGGTACATGCGATTTTTGGTACCTTTATATTACACTTTTTGTGAGGCAAGGTAACAAAAACTAGCAGTTTTGGCATAGTTTTTATTTTTTGTTATTTACAACATTCATCTGACAGGTTATTCGTGTGATATTTTTATAGAGCAGGTCGTTACGGACGCGGCAATATCAATTATGTATATTTTTTTTATTTATTTAAGTTTTACACATATTTTGAAGCACAAAAAAAAAATCATGTTTTAATGTCTCCATAGTCAGAGAGCTGTAGTTTTTTTTATTTTTTGGAGCGATTGTCTCAGGTAGGGGCTCATTTTTTGGCAGGACGAGATGACGGTTAGATTAGTACTATTTTTGGGGCATATGGCTTTTTTGATCGCTTGGTATTACATTTTTTGTGAAGAAATGTGACAAAAAAATGGCTTTTTTTTAGACAGTTTTTCATTTTTATTTTTTACGGTGTTCACCTAAGGGGAGAGATCATGTGATATTTTTGTAGAGCAGGTTGTTACGGACGTGTCGATACCTAACATGTATACTTATTTTTATTTATTTAAGTTTACACAATAATATCATTTTTGAAACAAAAAATCATGTTTTAGTATCTCCATAGTCAGAGAGCCTGTAGTTTTTTTATTTTTGGGCGATTGTCTCAGGTAGGGGGCTCATTTTTTGCGGGACGAGATGACGGTTTGATTGGTAACCATTTTGGGGTAAATACGCCTTTTTTGATCGCCTGCTAATACACTTTTTGTGTGGCAAGGTGACAGAAAATGGCTGTTTTGGTAATAGTTTTTTTTTAAAAAAATTTTTGCGTACAGCTGGCGGGGTGGACCATGTGACGCTTTTATAGAGCCCGTCGATACGGACGCGGCGATACCTAATATGTGTACTTTTTCTTTTTTTTTACTTTATTTGGGGAAAAAGGGCGCTTTTTTAACTTTTTTAAACTTTATTTTTTTTACTTTTTTACACTTTTTTTTACTTTCTTTTCACACTTTCTTTTTTACTTTTTACATTTTTTTTAAACTTTATCAAGACCCATTTGGATCTTGAAGATCCAGTGGGCTTGATGGCTATACAGTGCATTGCAATAGCCATCTATTGCAATGCACTGTATCAGTGCTACACTAAGGCTGATCAGACCCTGAGGGTCTAATCAGCCTTAGCTACATGGCAACCAGGACGCTTTTGTAAAGCGTCTGGTTGCCATGGTAACCATCGGGCCGTTGCCATTGCAGCAGCGGCCGCCCGATGGTATAGAGAGGGAGCTCCCTCCCTCTTAACCCCATGGATGCTGCGGGCGGCTACTGACCGCAGCATCTATGGGGTTAAACAGCTGAAATCGGTGCCAGCACCGATTTCAGCTGTTAGCAGCAGAGTGTGAGCTGTAATTACAGCTCACACTCTCTGCTGATGGCAGCGGCTCAGGATCGGAGCCGCTGCCATCATACAATACAAGGCAGGAGGGGGGCAACGGAGGCACCAGGGAGGGCACTACAAGGAGGGGGCACTACAAGAAGGGGGGCTATGTGGGGGCACAGAGGACTTACCTGGTTTCAGGCTGCGATCTCTCTCCAGAGTGGAGATCGCAGCCTGAAAACCGGCATTTTAATACTGAAGCGCTCCGATTGGTTAGTCTGCAGAGACTACCAATCGGAGCGCTTGCTGGCAAGGGACCACTCTGATTGGTCCCTTGCCGGCTTCCCCGACGTCTCTGCTCTCCGGGAGAGCGGAGACTCCGGGGCTGTGACACTTTATAGTGTCACAGTCCCGGTAAGCAGTTTGGACGTAACTGCGCGTCAAAATGCAGGCAACTTACTTGCACTTTGGACGTACAGTTACGTCCAAATGCCGCCAAAGGGTTTAAGTCTGGCTTCCCTTGAAGAGTATTGGTGTGCCTTATTGTTGACTAATTACTCTGTCTTTAGGGTACAGCAGAGCTGAAGGTGCTCTGCTGTCCTGCACATGTCCTCCCCAATCAGGGTACAGGGGACAACTCCCTGACTAAACTGTCATTTCCTCCTCACTGCAGGAAGTTGGAAGAACTTAACTTCTCTCCAGCAGAGGGGTCAGAATGGACTAAGGACCGTACCATTCTGGTAAAACTACATCTGAATCTGCCAGAGTATTTACTGACACCTGCTGGTCCACCAGATACATATAAATGACATTACATACACATATAGACTATTGCGCTACTATGCTGGTACGGTTCCTGCCTTGTTAGTATCCGATCTCTGTTATCCCCTCTCAGCAGACGAACAACCTATGTAAACTGCACTAAGCAACCATTTCTGACTGACTCTGAATATTCTGGCCACGAATACCAAAGAAAGCATGGGGGTGTCTTCACTCTGTAATCCCACCATTGTGAAATGATAAGCCCGCAAACGGAAGGGTGGCTTCATTCTGTAATCCCTTCCAAGCACCAAAGCCTGATAATGCTTTACGCTTTGTCACCTTGATGTCTATCAGTAGCTGCAAGTTATTTTTTGCCTGGAGGCGGTGCTCAAGGCCTCAGGACATAGTGAACTAGGAGGAGGAATCTACCTGTCCTACCAGAGTTCCAGTGAGAGACTATTCTCTCCTGACATATATAAGACACATCTATAGCAGCGAGGATAACCCTGAAGGAATAAGAGAAAACTGCTTTTGGCTCTGACACCTGGCTACCATGAACCGTTAGTGTGAAACGCCCTCAGAGGCAGCATATATATCTGAGGCAGAGACAAGTAAGGTGCTAACTATCTGGCTAAGTGCATGACCATACATTAAAGTGCATTGGAGGACACATTGTGGCACCTGCAAAAAAACACACACAATGGGCAATATTCTTGATCGTTGCTGAAAGTTAAAATATTAGTGCAAACATTTAAGTGCAAATATATTAAAAGCATAATATAGGATATCTGTGGTTACATTCAAGTCCATCTTTTCTTCTTCTTCTTTGGCTTGAGACTGGAACAAAGTCCCAAATTCAATTGAAATTTGTAATTCACATGGGTAATAAAATAGGTTATAAATAGCTGAAAAGGTTTCTTGACAAACCCTTTTAAAAGTGATTTTCCAACAACCTGAAAAGGGGGTAAAAAGGATGTGGTGCGCAAACCTGGCGCAACTTGGATTATTGCAGATGGTGGGAGTCCAGCCACACGTGTCCATCATGGTGGAGACTTAAAACATGGGCAACAGAACAAATTAAAACATAGCCAACAGGTTCTCACCAGTCAGGGCTCAGTCCACGGGGTGGCTCCCATTAGTCCTGTAGTTCTTTGCCAGTACTTGAGTGCGGGCTACCCTTAGTGGAAAGCCGGCACATCCTCCTCGTCGCTGCTGGAGCTGAACGACATAAGAGGGCACTCCTGCCTCTGATAGGCCTCACGGTAGGCAGCTGCCATTCCCCAGCGGCCTCTTAAAGATAGATGTGGCACTGGTCGGGGCAGGGTCCCAGTGGTCACACTGGTGACTGTGGTAGCCATTTTGGAACGGACCCTGTAAGGCCCGGATGCTCCTGGCCCACTGGCGACCGAACCTCGGGTTGTAGAGGCTCGGCCAGAGGCCTACCCCGGGCAACAGATTTGGGCTGCTGGTGCTCCTGCATCAGGTGGTAGGTGGCCAGGGGGTTGAAAATAAATTTGCTGCCTGTAATCTGACCCACCTGGAACGCTGGCGGTGGAGGAAGCTCGGGAATGAGTAGCTCCGGCTCGCCGAGAAGAGGTCTTGCTCCTGGCTGACTGTCTCCCGCTTCATCCTCTCGTGGACAGTGAGTAAGGGTGGCGGTCGCGGAGTGATCTTCCCATTCCTCTTGAGGTGCCTCCGGCCTCGGTGGTCTGGTGATGACCTTCACCCCGGTGGCAAAGGGGCCTTGTAGGCTCTTCATAGGCGTGAATTCTATGAAGTCGCCCGCATGGAGGTTGTGTCGTGCTGGAGGGAGGTACGGCCTCTTCACGGAGTGACGATTAACGTACAGCTCCTCAGCGGACTCCTCGTCTGTGATGAACCCCACGCCACGGTCCACGCTGAACCAAAGCACAGTCCCGGTGCGCCTTTCGAGAGTCGGGTCACCACGTCGGGGATGTTCCAGCACCTCGACCACCCACTCTTCTACAACCCTTTTATAGTCCCACAGGGTAGTAACATTTTTAGTTACCGCAGCAGGAACGATGGGGCATAACGACCTCTGTTGGAGGTCGTTATGTCGGGGCTTAGGCGAGGTGGGGACTCCGGCCAATCGGTTGTGGACTTCCTCCGCAGGCCCGGCTGCCTTGACTCGGACTTTGGCCCGGACGTATGGTGGCTTCCTGAGTGCACCGCTGGTTGCGTCCATCTTCGGGACCACGTGTGCGGCCTCGCTTGCAGGATCTCCAGCTGCTATCACTGGAAGATGAGGCACTTCGGAGTTCGGCACCAGCTGTGCCTTGCGGATAAGTTGGTCCAGGCGAACCTCCGCTGGTCTAGGTGTAGGCTCATATGGGTCGGTGCCCCAGACCATATCCCCCCAACTAGGGCCGCGCTGACGGGACGCCATGTTGTTGTCTCTCTCTTTCTTCGCATACACCGGAGATGAAGGAGGAGCTAAGGGGGTGGAGTTTTTGCTCTCAATGCTCCCCCCAGCAAGTTCCTGGCGGGCTGAATTAGATTTTCCTGCACTACAGGGGGCCGTGCCATGGTTTTCACGCTCTTGAGGGGACGGTTTCTTTGCTTCAGCATGAAGAAGCTGCGCCACTAGTGAGAAAATGGCGTTGTTAACTCTTCTGGTGTCGGCGCGCAGCATTTTGCGCCGTCTGCACCGCTGCAACTGTGTCAAAGTCATTTTTCAGTAGACATCTGTCAGGTTTTCTGACTAATTCTTTGGCCTTGTAGATAAAAGGCTATTAGTTTAAAGTCTGTTTTAGGGATGGTTGAGCTGTGGCCTTAATGGTACAGGCACTTCAGACTCATCCTGTTCGTGACGCTAACGCGTACATATTCAGTTAAGTAGCGTACTTTTGACAACGCTACACTGTATGTTCGTTACTTGAGTAGGAATGTTCGCAGACGCAGTGTATGCATACGCTAATGCGTACATATTCAGTTAAGTAGCGCACCTTTGACAACGTTACACTGTATGTTCGTTATTTGTGCGGGAATGTTCGCATTAGCGTACGCATTAGTGTAAATTCTCTAATATGCGTATATTTTGCGTCGGCATTGTTGAAGTCACTTGGATTTTTTCCATTTTTTCATTGTAATAGCAACTGCAAGTAAACGAAGCTATACCCTATCTGACTCTCATTATTGTAGAAGCAATTATTCAGCCGTTATAGCAAGGTTCGTTTTAGGTTTGGTTCGTACTAATCCGAAATTCAAGAAAGTTCGCCTAAGTGAAGCGAACCGAACTTTTCAAAAGTTCGCTCATCCCTGAGAAGCAGTCCGGTGTCAACTCTAAACCCGTAAGATTGATCACATTAGTATTATTTTCCACAGAGTTCCTAACTCTAACGTCTCCAAGAGACTTGTTTCCTCTTGCGACCATATTTTCCGCCTTGACTTTTTCTTCTGACTTCCCCTTCTAATACTCCTAATATGCCTAAAGGGTTGTCATTGTCATAATTCACATTCCTAGGCGGTTTATTAATTGCCTCATCTGAGACGCTTGAGTCCGACTCAGTTGTCCAATAATTAATTTGTACTCAATGTATTGAATGGTTTCGTCTTTGTTCTCCTTTGTGTTCCAATCAAACACCTTGTTGGAGTCATAGTCCTGTTTGTCTCTGAGAAACTTGTTTGTTTCTCTCTCTTTAGTTTCAGCCTGTACAATAACAAGCTTTTTATCCAGACGTCTAACCCTTTCAGTACCGGCGAGGTTTTTTCGGTTATGCATTTTCGTTTTGCGCTCCCTGCCTTCAAACAGCCATAACTGTTTATTTTTCTGTTCACTAGCTGTATGAGTGCTTGTTTTTTGCGGACAAGTTGTACTTTCCAACGCCCACCATTTAATATTGCATATGGTGTGGTGGCGAAAAAAATTCCAAATCGGGTGAAATTGCAAAAAAAACGCTATTCCGCCTACAGTTCTACGGGTTTCTTATTTACAGCGTTCGATGTTCATTAAAACTGACGCAGTTACTCTCATTCTACTGGTCAGTACGAATCCGGCGATACCTAATATGTATAGTTTTTCCTGCCGTTTTGATAGTGATAAAATAATTAGAAAGTTGCCTCATTTTTTGTGGGGCGATCTGAAGTTTTTATTGATACCATTCTGGGGTGTGTATGACTTTTTGATCACTTTTTATTTTAATTTTTTTAGAAAAAAAAAGCGACAAAAAACGGCGAAATCGCCATTTGGACGCTTTTTTCCGCACACAATTCGCCGTATATTTTTTTTATATTTAAAAGTACGGGCGTTTTGGTCACGGTGATACCCATGATGTCTATATTTATTGTTATTTAGGTATTTATTTTTTACTTATACGGAAAGGGGGGCTGATTTTGAAACTTATACATTTTTTATTTTTTATATATTTTTTAACATTTTTTAAAAAAAAATTTTTGTGCTTATTTTAAAGCTCAAACATGAGCTGATATATTGTGTTTTTTTTTCTTTATGAGCAATCAGGCATTTACTAGCTTGAGATAAATCCAAGAATTGCTCATTTCTTATCCTGGCCTGCCATCTAGTGGCCATGAATAAGAATTGCACTTTGAAAGCTGTAAACCTCATCAGAGAGGTTTACAGCTTTCATATTCGTGTACAGACACCCCGATTGGCCACATGGGGGTGTCTGTACACCACCCGGAAGCGTACGCTTCCGGGTAACAGACGCAACTAGATGCCGTGATCACCTGTGATCACCGGCATCTAAAGGCCCAGCAAGACGGCCGGCGATCGGGTAAGTAGCGGCAAGTTAGAAACAGCAGAGACTTTGCCGGCCATGTACCCGCATCGCCCCCAGCGCCATTACATGTACGGCGCTGGTACTGTAAGGGTTAAATGCTTGTAATTGAGTCTCAGTTTAAACGGGATTGTAATTCCATTCTAGCCTTGTTTAAATCCTCTGTCAATGTAGCATAATCAATCTCATTTCTCTTTAAGGACTACTCTCAGGATTTGTAATGAGAAGTCCATATGCAATTGCTGCCATATTTGCAAAAAGGTGTTGTCATCTTGAAATTGAGAGATCTTTTTATATATCCATAAACTTTCATGGGACCCGATTACTCTCACTATACGATATGAAGGAATTCACAGTCCAGAAGAGGCATACCTCTTTTTCAGCCAGCTGAGATACTCTTTGCTCTAGGGCCTTAGTGCTCAAGATCTGTTAAAGCATCTTTTTTGGTTGCACTGTTGTAAAAAAATGCGCCCGTCCCCTCTCTGCCTTCATTCAGACTCGGACCGCCATTATCCTGTAATGCTTCCATATCGGAGTCCATCTCCCTTTGAAATGCCAAGAAAGCATGCTCTATCCTCAATCAAGTCCAGAATCACAAAGTCACAAAACTCAAGCAATATAGTAGAAAAGCAAGAGGATGGCACTGCTAGGCATACCACAATTCTTCGAAGGTATAGGGATGGCGGGACCAGAGTCCTTGTCTCCCTAGAAACCAGGGGGCAGGGAGGACCCAGCGGCGCATGCTTCTCCAGTTCAGCTGGCGTCCTCCATCCCCTAGGAAATGAAGCAACAGGGGAGCTGTTGATGTATAGAATTACCGGACCCATCTATTGGGCCTATTTAAACAGGCAACCTGCCAGCCACAGATTCCCTGTGATTGGTCTTCTATACCTCACCAGTGGGTTACCATTGTGACTTCCGTTTACTGACCCGGCTTGAATTTGACCTTGTTCTTGCGACTTCCTTTGTGCTACGTGACCTCTTGGCTCCTGACCTCGGCTTGTCTGTTGTTTTCTCCTGTTGTTTCCCCTCCCTGTAAGCCCCAGCACGTACGTAAGCTAGGGACTGCCGCACAGTTGCGCACCGTCGGTTAGGACAGACTTAGCAAGTACGTAGGGACAGTGGTGTGGGTTTGAGCTCAGGCCTGCACTATTGCCTACCTGTACTGTGACAGACAGTTAATTGGGCTGGTGTGATCTACTTAAACTTATTTGGTGTAAAATACACTGTACCTGCCACAGTCAAAGGGAAATATAACAGTTATTCAGCCGGTTAATTTGGGTCGGTGTGAACATACCTATATTTTGCGGTTGAAAATATACTGTATTTACCACCGTCAAATAAAATATATAATTGTTATTTCTGCCGGTTAATTGGGTCGGTGTGACATACCTATATTTTTTTGTTTTAAAATACACGGTACTTCCTACCATCAAAGGGAATATATAATATTCTACCCGATAATTGGGTCGGTGTGACCTACCTCTATTTTTTGGGTTTAAAATACAGTGTCCTTGCCACCGTTGAAATGAATATTTAATAGTTATTCAGCGGGCTAGTTGAGTTGTTGTGTCTACCTAAATTTATTTGGTTTAAAATACACTGTACTTGCCACCGTAAAAGGGAATATAACAAACAGTTATTCAGCCAGTTAAATGGGTCGGTGTGAACTACCTATATTTTGGGTTAAAAAAATACGCTGTATTTACACAGTCAAAGGTAATAAATAATTGTTATTCTTCCAGTTAAATTGAGTAGTGTAACCTACTGATATTTTTTTGGTTTAAAATACTGTACTTGCCACTATCAAAGGGAATATTTTAATGTTCTTCAGTGGTTAATTTGGGTTGGTGTGACCTACTTATATTTTTTGGTTTGAAATACACTGTACTTGCCCCTGTCAAAGGGAATGTATAATATTTATTCAGCCAGTTGATATGGCCAGTGTGTTCTACCCTTTTTTTGGTTTAAAGTACAACTGTACTTGCCAATGTCAAAGGAATATATAACAGTTTTTCAAAGGGAATATATAACAGTTATTCAGCCAGTTAAATTGGGTTGTGTGACCTACAGTAACTTTATTTTTTTGGTTTAAAATACACTGTACTTGCCACCATCGAAGGGAATACTTAATAGTTATTCAGCTGGTTAATTGGGTCAGTGTGACCTACATATATTCTTTGGTTTAAAATATACTGTACTTGCCCGTCTTTAAAGGGAATGTATGATTGGTTATTCAGACCAGTTAATATGGCCAGTGTGTTCTACCTTTTTTTTTGGTTGAAAATACACTGTTCTTGCCATCGTCAAAGGGACTATAAAAGTAATTATTCAGGCTGGTTAATTGGTCGGTGTGACCTACCTATATATTTTTTTGGTTTAAAATACACTGTACTGGCCACCGTCAAAATGAATATAATAATTATTCAGCCGGTTAATAGGGTCGGTGTGTCCTACCTTTATTTTAATGTTTTAAAAATACACTGTACTTGCCACCGTCAAAGTGAATATAAAGTAGTTATTCATCCGATCAATTGGGTCAGTGTGAGCTACCTATATTTTTTGGGATTAAACTACACTGTATTTGCCACCATCAATGGGAATATATACAATAATTATTCAGTCAGTTAATAGGGCCGTTGTGTCCTACCTTTTTATTTTTTTATGTTCTAATACACTGTACTTGCTAACGTCAAAGAGACTATATAACAGTTATTTAGCCAGTTAATTGGGTCAGTGTAACCTACCAATATCTTTTTAGTTTACAGTTCACACTGACCCACTTAACCGGCTATATATCTATTATATATTAATTTTGACGGTGGCAAGTGCAGTGTATTTTAAAGCAAGAAGATATAGGTAGATCACACCGACCCAATTAACCGTCTGAATAACTAATATATATTCCCGTTGATGGTGACAAGTACAGTGTATTTAAAAAATAAAAAATGCAGATAGGTCGCACCGACCCAATTAAACTTCTGAATTACTGTATTTTTCGCCCCTATAAGACGCACCTGCCCATAAGACGCACCTAGGTTTTAGAGGAGGACAATAAGAAAAAGATATTTTTCATTAGATCTCAGGTCAGAAAACCAATCAGACCCCCAATGTTAATCAGACCTCAGCTCACATCCCCAATTAGACCACCAATGTTAATAAGACCTCAGATCAGACCCCCAATCAGACCTCAGCTCAGACCCTAATGTGAATGACACCCAATCAGACCTCAGATAAGAGCTCCATGCCTCTTATCAGCCCCCATATGATCCCCCATGCCTCTCATCAACCCCATGCCTGTATTTAGCCCCCATGCCTAAAATTAGCCCCATATCAGCCCAACATGCCTGTAATTAGCCTCCATTTCAGTCGTCAAAGGTGGCTCGAGGGTGGGTTTCTACACCAACAGTGGCCAGGTATCCAACTTTCCAGCCAGGATGATGAGGAGGAGAAAGAGGATTCCATTCACAGCAGCCCATGGGCATCACTGGAGCATCACTGGAGGGATAAAGAGGACACAGACAATACACCTCCCACTGAGGACAGCTTGTCGTTGCCTCTGGGCAGCCTGGCACACATGAGCGACTACATGCTGCATGCCTGCGTAATGACAGCTGACTTGCCCACATTTTAACTGGTGCTGATTACTGGGTGGCCACCCTGCTGGATTGACGCTACAAGGACAATGTGCCGTCCTTACTTCCATCACTGGAGCATGAACCGAAGATGCGTGAGTACAAGCCGCTAAACATGGCCATGCTCACGTTCATTAAAATGAACCAGGCATGGATCCCACAGGACTTTTCGGTATCTTGGCCAGAGTTATACAAGGCGCACCTAACCATTGTTGTATTACAGCACAGTTTGTGCATTCTCTTTGCTATTTCCCAATGTTTTGGGACCTTCACAAAGCAAAAAAAACAAACAAAAACCAAACAAAACAAAATAAAAGTTGGTGACCTCCCCCGCCACATCTGCCTCCTCCTCCACTGGGACCTCCGCCTCCTGGCTCAAGATTGTTATATATTATATTGGCAGTAGAGAAGTGTAGCCGTCGCACCTAGCCATTGTTGTATGGTGCATTCTCTTTGGCATCTATTCAGTCGGTTCATCGAACTTTCCGAAACAATTCGATTTGATCCAAATTAATTTGGTAGCGAATCGCGTTAAAAAACAGCTACTTCCTGGCTGCAGAGAGCCTGTATAGTGGTGTAGAACACTGTGCCTTACAGTAACACGCATAGAAAGTCTGTTGAGGTAGTAAAAAAATATTGTGAATCAATATGACGTGCAGGTGACAGGCGTCGTTCTTAGAATCGCTGCACACTTCACTTATTTGGGCAGTTATGGGGCCAAAACTGACCAAATAACTCAAGTGTGAACTCAGCCTTACATGTCAATGTTAGTGCCAGCTACAAAGAACCATTCAGAGGCCCAATATCCTACTATAGCGTGAAAGAGCACACTCCTTTTACACCAATTCACTAAATCCACATATATTTTTACAGAACCTGTTCTATTAAATGCTTATACAAGTAGAGCCCCTCCCGATAGTGTGGAGATAGCAAAGGCAATAGCATCAGGAGACTACAGAGTGTCACGACAACAATGTGAAGTCAGCAGGAGAGTACAGAGTGGCACGACAACAGTGTGGAAGCAGCAACAGCAGTAGAAGCATCTGGAGACCACAAAGTGGCATGATGACAGTGTGGAGGTGGCAGTGGCAGCATCAGAAGACCAGAGAGTGGCACGACGACAATGTGTAGGCAGCAGCAGCATCAGAAGACTACAAAGTGGTACGACGACAGTGTGGAGGTTGGAGTGGCAGCAGCTGTAGCATCAGGAGACTACAGAGTGGTACAAAAACAGTGTGGAGGTGGCAGTGGCAGCATCTGTACCATCAGAAGACCACAGAGTGGCACAACGACAGTGTGGAGGCGGCAGTAGCATCAGGAGGGCAGCATACAGAGTGGCACGACGATAGTGTGGAGGCAGCAGCATCAGGAGACTACAAAGTGGCACAACGACAGTCTGGAGGCAGCAGCAAGAAGATACTACAGAATGGCACGATAACAGTGTGGAGGCAGCAGTAGCATCATGAGCAGCATAACAGAGTGGCACGACGACAGTGTGGAGGTGGCAGTGGCAGCAGCTGTAGCATCAGGAGACCACAGCATGGCACAACGACAGTGTGGAGGCGGCAGTAGCATCAGGAGCAGTATACAGAGTGGGCGCAACAACAGTGTGGAGGTGGCAGCAGCTGTAGCATCAAGAGACTACAGAGTGGTATGACGACAGTGTGGAGGTGGCGATAGCAGCAGACTACAGAGTGGTACGACAACAGTATGCAGGTAGCACCAGCCGGCAGCAACAGACTACAGAGTGGCACAACGACAGTGTGGAGGCAGCACCAGCAGCAGACTACAGAGTGGCACTACGACAGTTTGGGGAGGTGGGTGCGCACTAATAGTACCCTGCTGATGATGGTGGTGTAAGAAGGAGCACTTGACATCAGAAGTGGTGGGATCAGATGGGTGACAGAAGAAAACGGTATCTTTGTCAAGGTTTGGGTGAGGCAGCATGGATGATCTAAATCTGATGCATCAGGCATTGGTGGGTGGAAATCCTGGCCGATCCACGCCTGATTCATCTTGACAAAGGTCAGTCTCTCCACATTTAGGGGGGACAGGCAAGTTCTGCTTGGGGTAACTATGGCCCCTGCCGCACTAAACACCAGCTCTGATGCCACACTACTGGCTGGGCAGGACAAACTTTTCCAAGAGCAAACTCGGCCAGTTCAGCCACAAATCTAGTTTGGCTGCCCAGTAGTCCAGCCGGATCTTCAATGACAGGTCGTCAGAGTGCTGTCCAAGTATGCACCACCCTGCTGTTTCAGTCCTCCTCCAGGTCTAGCTGATGCTGCTGGTGAGTAGTTTCTTCACTATGCGGGTGAAGAAAGCTGCTCATCACCAAACTCTAGACTCAGGCTGCTACTGATGTTGCTGGTTCTGCTCCTGCCTCTCCCTCCAACCAGCAGCCATGGCAGTGGAACGTGAGCACAGAGGGCCCACCTGTCAGACCCAGCAAGAGGAAGGATGATGGCACAGATAGGCAGCAGCCAACTGACTACATAGGATGTCTCGATAGTAGTTTAGTTTGTCCTCCCTCTCGGCAGGTGTAAAAAAGGCCCTCATTTTGGACTGGTAGCAAGGGTCCCAACAGGTGGAGAGCCAGAAGT
Source organism: Rhinella marina (assembly GCA_900303285.1). Taxonomy (NCBI): domain Eukaryota; kingdom Metazoa; phylum Chordata; class Amphibia; order Anura; family Bufonidae; genus Rhinella; species Rhinella marina. The sequence continues at coordinate 19,181 of ONZH01014266.1, forward strand.
CATCCCTCGGCCGAATGGTGACAATTCAGCTGTCATTACCAAGCAAGTGAGCATGCATAGGGCCATTTGCGCAAGTGACTGGGAGAGACTCCCTGCTTTCCATCTCCACTGCATACTGCCACGGGGTGTCTGGGTCCTCTGCCTCATCTTCCTCCATCGCCCTGTAGCTCCTCTGGCTGCTTCTGCTCCTCCTGTCACCTGCTCCAATGTCCTCCTCCTCTCCAGTTCAGCCCCCACTGGGCTCATGTGACAGTGGAGATGTAGTCACCACGTCTCCTGTCCCGTGACCAGCCAAATTTACCAGCATCTTTCCCAGGATATGATTGAGTGGAATGACGTTATTCATCCTGTAGTCCTAGTGACTGACAAATAAAGTGGCTTCCTCAAAGGGCACGAGCAAATGGCAGGTGTCATGCATGAGCTGCCACTGGCTGACATCGAAGTTACACAGGGGAGTACCTCTGTCCATTTGGATCATCGAGAAATCTTTTATGGCCTTTCTCTGTTCGTACAGTCAGTCCAACAGATGGAGGGTGGAATTCCAACAGATGGAAACGTCACATATCAGCATATGTTAGGGAACACCGTTCTGCCACTGTATCTCAAGGAGGGTGTGCTTGGCGGTGTACGAGTGGCTGAAGTGCATGCAAAGTTCCTGGCTATTTTTAGGATGTCTTGTAGATGGGTAGAAGACATTAGGAACCGCTTGACAACCAGATTGAACACATGCGCCATGCAGGGCGCATGGCACAGCCCTCCTTGTTCTTCCCTTTGTTGGTCACCATTGTTCCGATTTTGAGTCGTCTCGGGGAAAGCCAAGATTGGATTTCTTGATGAAATGACGCGGAGCAGTTCCTCCCCTGTGTAACTCTGTTCGCACCAGGCAAATGAGGTGTAGATCCGCGTGACAACGCCATGCCCTGCACATGTGGTATGCTGGTGGGGCACTATGAATTGTCCCTGCAGTGGAGGCTGAGGACACGGTGGAAAGAGGAGGAGGCAGACATTGTTGTAGGACCAATGACATTAGAACGTGGAGTCGTAAGCGGCATTGTCCTGGCCAAGTTGCTGGTTTGGCTATGTAGGAACCACATTTACCCCAGTGTGGCGGGAAAGGACATATACTGTCCTGACAGTAATTAGAGCTCCGCACTTCGGCGCTGCAGTGCACTTTGGCAGACACCAACCAGGCTCAAGGACTGGTTCTACATATTTGTGCAGGGCTGGTACTGCCTGTTTCGCAAAGAAATGACGGCTTGGTACTCTCCCACCACGGCTCAGCACGAGCCATTAGTTCTCTGAAAGGTTCAGAGTCCACCACTTGGAAAGGGAGGGACTGCCGCACCAGCAACTTGGCCAGGAGCACATTCAGCTTCTGCGCTGTTGGATGTGTGCACGCATACTGCTGTCTCTTAGCAATCGCTTCGCTGATCGATTGCTGACGGAATGACTTATGAGGAGTAGAAGCAGGAGCATCAGATGATGGGAAGGGACAGACAGCTCCCTTCGGCTGAAGTGGTGGAGCCTTGACTGCCTGAAATCGGGGGTGTGCCACTGGGTGATGCAGCGGCTGCTGCAGCAGGCTGAACCACCACATTGGAGCCACGATTCTCCCAGGCCACTTTATGGTGACGCTGCATATGTTGACGCAGGGCCGTGGTGCCAACATTGACACCCTGGCCACTCTTCACCTTCTGCCCACAGATTCTACAAATGGCTAGGTTGACCTCACCCAGTGCCTTAACAAAAAACTGCCACCTCGCAGAGTAGGTGATTTTATCCCCAACAATCTGCACTGACTGACTGCTACTGCCATTGCCTCCGTGAACCCCTGCACCACTACTTTCTGGCCCGGTAGGCTTCTGCGAAGCAGGTGGTCTACCTCGGGCACATTTGGCTCCCGACCTTCCACTGCTGCCTCCCTGCTGACTTCCAGCCACGCTAGAGAGTTGCTGGCTCCGCCACTGCCTCACGGGCAAGCTGCCACCCTCTTCTCCTGATGATTATGAAGCTCCTAATTCACCCGGCTCCCAAGTGCAATCGATTACATCATCATCATCGAGTACTGTCTGCACGTCACTGATGTCCTCCTCGATGGTCTGTGGGTCAGGAGCCTGACCGCTCGCAACACCAGCTCCCATGCCACTCTCCTCATCACTACTTGCCCGCCAAACGGACGAAGTTGCGGATGTCATCCATTTCTCTACATGTTGTTTGTGCTCCAATGTCCTCCTCCTCTTCCTCCAGTTCAGCCCCCACAGGGCTCACGTGGCAGTGAGATGTAGTCGCCACATCTCCTGTCCCCTGCCCACCTAACGGAGGAAGCTGCAGATGTCTCCCCCACATCTTGGCTGGCCAGTAGCTGCTGACTGTCCTCCAGTAGCTCGTCCTCGCTGTATAGTGGAGCTGAGCCCACATCATACAGTACTTGTCTGGCTGAGGGAACAGAAAAGGACAGAGGCAGGTTGAGTACAGGTGAGGGCACAAGGCCTGCTCCCAGGTCATGCCATCTAAGGGTTGTGTCTGATGAACTCACCGATTCTTGGCTGGGGATGTCTGACGTCACTTGGGACAAAGTCGTAGACAGAGTCAACCATTCAAGAACCGCTGGGTTGCTGGTCAAGACACGACCGCTAGATGACATCAGGAGATCAGGCCTCTCAAAGTGAACCCTGCTGCCATGCCCCCTTACTCTGCTGCGACCTGTGCCAGAAACATTTAGGCCTCTGCCACTCCCTGTGCAGGGCCTGTGACTTCTCTGTCTGACATGCTATTAGATCAAATAAATAAATAAAAAGGAAATTAAAACAAGCTAAAAAGGGCTGTAGTTTTCCTACTTCACCACAAAACAGCTAATAAGTCTTTTTCCACCACTAATCAACACAGAAGGCTTTACAAAAAATTTTTTGCGCTATACGCCAAATAAAACTTTTTTTTGCCACTAACACACACTACAAAGGGCTGTAATTTTCCCACTTCACCACACAATGGCTAATAAGCTCTTTCTGTTTTCCAACACTAAAACAACAAAAAAAGGCTTTACTAAATGTAACTACAGCGCACAAGGGTTAATAAGACCCCAATAATCGGAATTACAGAGGTATGATCTATTGCAAACCTGAAATGAGCAGCTGTATTTTGAACCCCAGTCACTACACCAAGGTGTAATAGGATTCTCTAAATTTTTCCTATTGTCTCTAAACACCCCTATTGAACCCTGTTCTGCTTCAATAGTTACCTCCCTATCCTCTCCCTACACTTCTATTGAGTAATATATGCGATTGATAAGTTTTTCTACCACTTTCCCTAGCACCTTCTAACATCTCTCCCTGCACTAATTTCACTGGAGAATAACATAGTAACATAGTTTGTAAGGCCAAAAAAAGACATCTGTCCGTCCAGTTCAGCCTGTTTTCCTACAAGTTGATCCAGAGGAAGGCAAAAAAACCCTGTGAGGTAGAAGCCAATTTTCCTCACTTTAGGGGGAAAAATTCCTTCCCGACTCCAATCAGGCAATCAGAATAACTCCCTGGATCCCTGAATGGCAGAATCCAAGATGGCTGAGGCTATTTATAGGGCTGTGACATCACAGGGCTGGCTGGCTGCTGATTGGCTGCATGCATGGCATTGTGGGTGATCCCTTGTTCCCACAGTTCCTTTCTCCATGTCCTAACCCGTGCAGCCACCATTTTAGGGAAAAAATAGAGATTCGTTACCACCAATCGTCAGGAAATTTGGATTTGGTGCGAATCGAATAATTCCTGAAATTCTAATCTAATTCAGCTTCGATTCACTCATCTCTACTCATGCCGTTCCTCAGCATCAAACCCTTCTTCTGCCAGGAAGTAAACCGGAGAAGCCAGCCCTACGGTGTCATGGGGACCAAGCGTATCGTTGGGGCCACCCTAAACCCGGCCACTGCACCAGGAGGTGTCAAAATTATGTGGGCCACCCTTGCCTACATCTCCCCCTTTTTTGTTATTGAGTTTTACTCCTCTAGAGGACTGGCAACTTCTTGAAGCAAGGATTGGACGACACAAGCAGTACCGACCATCTCTGAAATATATATCATTACTAGTGTTGTGCCTATGTTTGCATAGCACAAAAAAGTGAGCACAACCATTCAAAGCCATACCCACAAATTAATACATATTACCTCATGAGCACCTTTCCCATTTAGTTTTTGCCATACTGTATATGCTGTATATTCCTGCTATAATTCAGGACTAGGACTAGCGTAGTTAGTCCGGGAATACAGTAGCTCTAGATCATATCCACTGGTGAATTTCATCTATAATGGAAAACAAGAAAATGGACTATTGCAGTTGTATTATGGCAGTTTTGAACCCCAGTCACTGCACCAAGGTGTAATAGGATTTTTCCTATTACCCGGTCTATAAACACCCCTATTGAACCCTGTTCTGCTTCAATACTTTCCTCCATATCCTTTCTCTACACTTCTATTGAGCAATAAATACATTTGAAAAGCTTTTCTACCAATTTCCCTAGCTCCTGCTAACATCTCTTCCTGCAAGTTCACTGGAGAATGGCAAAATCCAAGATGGCTGAGGCTATTTATAGGGCTGTGACATCACAGGGCAGGCTGGCTTCTGATTGGCTGCATGCATGGCATTGTGGGTGTTCCTTCGTTCCCACAGTTCCTTCCTCCATGTCCTAACACGTGCATCCGCCATTTTATGATTCGTTACCACGAATCGTCAGGAAATTCGGATTCACTGCAAATCGAATAATTCCTGAAATTCAGATCAAATTCCACTTTGCCAGCTTTGATTTGCTCATCTCTAACAGTTTCCAAACCTCCCCACCCCTCCCCCTAAAAAAAACCCATTAAGAATACTAATAAGACATTTTGAATCCATCCAAATTGGAAAGAAAACTATTCTGTGTAGCGTCTGTGAAAGTCATGCATTTTTTTTTTTTTTAAATTAGGGACACCCCATTCATCGGTCTAAACTGTTGTAGGAGAAAAAAATCTTCTTTGGAATGTGTCAGTAAAAAGTCTTTTTTTTTTTTTTTTTAAATTAGGAACACCCCTTTAATCTTTAACTGTTGTAGGAGAGTAAAATCTTCTGTGGAGAATTTTTTGAAATTTAGAACACCCCTTTGGCATCCATCTTACTGTAGTAGGAGAAAGATTCTTTTAATATATAGTCCCCGTCACACCGTGGCCCTTAGTAACCTGAGACAGAATTGAAGGACACATGGAAAAAAAAACAAACAGAAAGAGTATTGGCTTCCTCCTCCACCACCGCCTTTCCCACCCACAACGCCATGTACTCAGTCTCCTCAACTTCCTACTCCTTTTGGCCCTCTGCCTCTTGGTTCAAGATAGTAATTTTTATTTTTATGTATTTTATGTCTTTTTAAGTCACTTTTGTTTGCAGGGCAAGTGTACTGCTTTTACGCACACTTTGGAGCCTTTTGCAGCCCTCTAGCCCTATTTATTACTTTTTTGGAGCCATTTTAGCGCCCCAAAGTTCGGTTCCCCATTGACTTCAATGGGGTTTATTGTTTACGGTCAATTTTGGAACCCAAATCGAACTTTGAAACGAAGTTCAGCTACACCTCTCGAACCCGGACATCCAGTGGTCCGCTCATCCCTAAAAATGGTTGTATCAGATAGAGATGAGCAAATCGAAGTGAAATTCGAATCCGAATTTCCCCACGCTTCGTGGTAACAAATCGCATTCTAAAATGTCTGCTGCACCTCTTAGGACATGGAGCAAAGAACTCTGGGAACGAGGGATCACCCACAATGCAATGCATGCAGCCAATCCCTGTGATGTCACAGCCCTATAAATACCCTGAGCCATTTTGGATTCTGCCATTTTCCAGTGTGCTTAGTGCTGGGAGAGACATTAGAAAGTGCCAGGGACAGTTCTAGGAAAGACTTCTTTGTTTTGAGGAAACAATTTACAAGTTCAGGGAAAGATTAGTCAAGGTGTAGGGAAAGCATAGGGAAGCATCATTCACACTATAAAAGGGAAACATGGTGCAATAGGAGCGATTCTATTACACCTTGCAGCACTTATTGGGGATCCAAAATGCTTTGAGGTTGTTCGTACTCTATGATACATCACTAATTCCAGCAAACCTTGCTTGTGATTGGGGTGCAAGTTCTGTGATACAGCCATTTACATGGTGTATTAATAGGATAGATATGTACACCTCATTAGCAATCCTGCGTTAAAACAATGTAAAAATTCCTTTTTTTGAGGGGTGTATTAATAGGGGAAAAAAAGGGAAAAATAAATGTCACAATTGCCGTTAAGTAACATTGCACTACAGCCATTTACGTGTAGTAGAAAAAGAAAATATAAGTTCGTCCCACTACCCGTTCTGCAGTGAATTGTGATTGTTATATTTCTTTTTCTGGGGTGTATAAATATGAAAAAAGCATTTGTGGCGCATGTTTTTAATTTGGTTGTAAAGTGGTTCCTCACCACTCTATGGTCTCCTCATGCTGCTACCAAATCACCACTCTGTGCTCTCCCCATGTTGTTGCCACCTCACCACTCTGAGGTCTCTTCATGCTGCTGCCATTTCAATACTTTGTCACTGGCCCACTATGTGGTCTCCCCATGCTGCTGCCACCTCTCCAATCAGTAATATCCGAATGCTGCTGTCAACTCAACAATCTGTCATTGGGCCACTCTGTGGTCCCCTAATGAAGCTGCCACCTCAAAACTCTGTGGTCTCCTCATGCTGCTACCAACTTACTATTCTTTGGTCTCCTCATGCTGCTGCTACTTCACCACTCTGTGGTCTTGCCATGCTGCTGCCACTTCACCACTCTGATCTCCTCATGCTGCTGCCAACTCACCACACTGTGGTCTCTTCATGCTGCTGCCAACACACCACACTGTGGTCTCCTCATGCTGCTGCCACCTTATCACTGTGACTGGGGCACTGTGTGGTCTCCTCATACTGCTGCAACTTACCATTCTTTGGACTCCTCATGCTGCTGCTACCTCAACACTCTGTGGTCTCCTCATGGTGTTGTTACCTCAACACTCTCCGGTCTCCCCATGCTGCTGCCATCTCAACACTCTGTGGTCTCCTCATGTTGCTACTAACTCACCAGTTTGTGGTCTCCTCATGCTGCTGCCAACTTACCATTCTTTGGTCTTCTCATGCTGCTGCTATCTCAACACTCTGTGGTCTCCTCATGCTGCTGACATTTCAACACTGTCACTGGGTCACTCTGTGGTTTACCCATGCTGCTGACACCTCACCACTCTGTGGTGTCTGAATGCTGCTGCCAACTCAACGCCCTGTCATAGGGGAACTCTGTGGTCCCCATATGTTGCAGCCAACTCAAAACTCTGTGGTCTCCTCATGCTGCTGCCAACTTACCATTCTTTGGTGTCCTCATGCTGCTGCTACCTCAACACTATGTCAATGGGCCACTCTGTGGTCTCCTCATGCTGCTGCCACTTAACCACTCTGTGCTGTCTGAATGCTGTTGCCACTTGACTACTCTGTGGTCTGCCTCATGCTGCAGCAAATTCACCACTTTTTGGTCTCCTCATGCTGCTAACAACTCACCACTCTGTGGTCTCCTCATGCTTCTGCCAACTCAACACTCTGTCATTGCGCCACTCTGTGGTCTCCTTAGGGTTCTGCCTCCTCAAAACTCTGTGGTCTCCTCGTGCTGCTGGCACCTCACTACTGTGTGGCATCCTAATTCTGCTGCCAACTCAACATTCTGTCACAGAGCAACTCTGTGGTCCCCTAATGTTGCTGACACCTCAAAACTCTGTGGTCTCCTCATGCTGCTGTCACCGTGTCACTCTGTCACTTGCCACTCTGTGGTCTTCTCATGCTGCTGCTAACTTAACATTCTTTGGTCTCCTCATGCTGCGGCTACCTCAACACTTTGTTACCTCCTCATGCTGCTGTCACCTCACCACTCTGTGGTTTCCTTATGCTGCTGCTGTTTCAATGCTCTGCCACTGGGTCTCTGTGTGGTCTCCTCATGCTCCTTCTTATGCTGCTGTGAACTTACCACTCAATGGTCTGCTCATGCTGCTGCCACCGTCGACATTCTGTCACTGGGCTACTCTGTGGTCTCCTCATGCTACTGCCAACTCACCACTCTGTGGTCTCTTCATGCTGCTGCCAACTACCCACTCTGTGGTCTCCTCATGCTTCTGTCACCTCACCACTCTGTGGTCTCCTCATGTTGCTGCACCTCAACACTGTGGTCTCCTAATGCTGCTGCCAACTTTCCTCTCTGTTACTGTGCAACTCTGTGGTCTCATGCTGCTGCCACCTCACCACTCTGTGGTCTTCTTATGCTGCTGTTAACTTACCACTCTGTCGTCTCTGGCCCACTCTGTCTTCTCCTCATGTTCCTGACAACTCACCACTCTGTGGTCTGCTCATGCTGCTGCCACCTCAACATTCTGTCACTGGGCTACTCTGTGGTCTCCTCATGCTACTGCCAACTCACCACTCTGCTCTCCTCATGCTGTCACCTCACCACTCTGTGGTCTCCTCATGCTGCTGCCAACTCACCACTCTGGTCTCCAAGACGCACCTCCAATGTCATAGTTTCATCAAGAGAGGGGTAATTCACTAGCATGTCCTAAAGAGTATCAGAGACCCTGGCAAAACTGACAAGGGTTATTAGTAGAGATGAGCGAGTAGTGTTCGATCGAGCCGGTATTCGATCGAATACTACGCTATTCGGCATACTCGATTTCAATCGAGTATAACGGCGATGGCGCACTTAGAATTCGTTTCCCCTCCCACCTTCCCTGGCGCTCTTTTTCCACCAATCAACATGCAGGGGGGGTATGACAGGCACGCTGAGCACGCTGGCAGCGCGAAAACAGCGTCTACATGGATTGGCTGGAAAAACCATGTGACCTCGAATATTAAAAACTCAGCTCTTCCTGCTCGTACGCATATGCTGCGTGAACTTAGTCAGGGACAGAGGCTGGAGAAGGGACAGACAGGTTTTAGCAGTTGGACAGGCAGGAGCGTGATTAAAAGCCCTTATCAGGGCTACTATAGTGCACTACAGTGATAGCTTTACTACAAGATACACTTTACAGAGAACGGCTGCCGTATTCAGGGATAGCTGCTGGAGTAGGGACAGAGAGAGGCATTAGTGGTGTATTAGGTGCTCTGCTACATACCAAACTATATTTGGCACTACTGTTCAGCGTTCTTTTTGGCTGAAAAACCCTGTTATATAACTAGTGTGTATATGCACCATCTGATCTGGCAGTATACGGCTGTGAATTTTATTTTATTTTTTTAAATACAGTTTATTTGGCTCTAGTGTTCTGGGTTCTGTGTGCCTGCAATACCCTTTTTGTATACCCGGTGTAAATACCCACCGTCTGTACAGTTAGTACACGGCTGTGTACCTTGAAATATACAATATCTAGGCCATTTAATTGGCCACTGTACTGTGCGTTCTCTTGCTAAATTATTTCACATACCTGGTGTAAATACACACCGTCTGTTCAGTTAGTACACGGCTGTGTACCTTGAAATATACAATATCTAGGCCATTTAATTGGCCACTGTACTGTGTGTTCTCTTGCTAAATTATTTTACATACCTGGTGTAAATACCCACCGTCTGTACAGTTAGCACACGGCAGTGTACCTTGAAATATACAATATCTAGGCCATTTAATTGGCCACTGTACTGTGCGTTCTCTTGCTAAATTATTTCACATACCTGGTGTAAATACCCACCGTCTGTTCAGTTAGTACACGGCAGTGTACCTTGAAATATACAATATCTAGGCCTTTTAATTGGCCACTATACTGTGCGTTCTCTTGCTAAATTATTTCACATACCTGGTGTAAATACCCACCGTCTGTTCAGTTAGTACACGGCTGTGTACCTTGAAATATACAATATCTAGGCCATTTAATTGGCCACTGTACTGTGTGTTCTCTTGCTAAATTATTTCACATACCTGGTGTAAATACCCACCGTCTGTACAGTTAGTACACGGCAGTGTACCTTGAAATATACAATATCTAGGCCTTTTAATTGGCCACTGTACTGTGCGTTCTCTTGCTAAATTATTTCACATACCTGGTGTAAATACCCACCGTCTGTTCAGTTAGTACACGGCTGTGTACCTTGAAATATACAATATCTAGGCCATTTAATTGGCCACTGTACTGTGCGTTCTCTTGCTAAATTATTTCACATACCTGGTGTAAATACCCACCGTCTGTTCAGTTAGTACACGGCAGTGTACCTTGAAATATACAATATCTAGGCCTTTTAATTGGCCACTGTACTGTGCGTTCTCTTGCTAAATTATTTCACATACCTGGTGTAAATACCCACCGTCTGTTCAGTTAGTACACGGCAGTGTACCTTGAAATATACAATATCTAGGCCTTTTAATTGGCCACTATACTGTGCGTTCTCTTGCTAAATTATTTCACATACCTGGTGTAAATACCCACCGTCTGTTCAGTTAGTACACGGCAGTGTACCTTGAAATATACAATATCTAGGCCATTTAATTGGCCACTGTACTGTGCGTTCTCTTGCTAAATTATTTCACATACCTGGTGTAAATACCCACCATCTGTTCAGTTAGTACACGGCAGTGTACCTTGAAATATACAATATCTAGGCCTTTTAATTGGCCACTATACTGTGCGTTCTCTTGCTAAATTATTTCACATACCTAATTATATACCCAAATATTGTATTTGCAACCAAAAAAAATAAAATGCGGAGGGGGGCTAGCGGAATCGGACGTGGACGAGGACGGGGGCGCGGAAATGCTGTTGGTGGCCTTGTTGAAGCCAGTGGGGATACAATGCGTGCTGGTGAGGGTCAGCCAGGATCCCACTCATCCAGAATCCCTGCCTTTATGGGACAGTTAAGCAGGGGGCGAGTTACACCGCTGTTGAGGCCTGAGCAGGTTGAACAGGTGGTGCAATGGATAGCCGATAGCGCTTCCACACAGTTGTCCACCAGCCAGTCATCCACACAGTCTCACTCTGACCCTCCTTCCTCCACACCTGGCCAACAGAGTCATCCCACCCTTGACCCCTCCCAGGAGCTCTTTTCGGGTCCTTTTTCAGATGTGCCGGAAGAATCCCAGGAGCTAGCAGAGGAATTTGTTTGTAGTGATGCCCAAACACTTGAGTTTTCGCCATCTCCTGCTGATGTGGACCCTGAACCAGCATCTGTTATCATGAGCGATGATGATGATGAGACGCAGTTGCCATCAAGGGAGGCTGTTGGAATGTCCAGTGGGCAGGAGGAGGAGCAGAGTGAGGAAGAGGAGGTGGTGGATGACGAAATAACCGACCCCACTTGGCCAGGGGTGATGTCCAGGGGGGAAAGCAGTGGAGAGGTGGTGGTCTGCGCAGCACCGAAAAAGGCAGCAAGAGGCAGAGGGATGTCCACAGGCAGAGGGATGTCCACAGGCAGAGGGATGTCCAGAGACAGAGGGATGTCCAGAGGCAGAGGGATGTCCACAGGCAGAGGGATGTCCAGAGGCAGAGGACAGTCCAGACAGAGTAGTGAGGCCACAGCCAGCACGGCCGAAGCTGTTCCCGGCAGCAGGCAGTCGCGCGAAGCTCCCCCATCGAGGCCTCGTACTTCTGTGGTGTGGAGATTTTTTAATGTTTGTGCGGATGACAAACTGAGCGCGGTTTGCACACTCTGCCACTCAAAACTGAGTAGGGGCTCTGAGAAGAGCAATCTGACCACCTCAGGCATGCGGCGTCACTTGGAAGTCAAGCACTGGGCTGAGTGGGAGAGAGCAAACGCAATACAACCTGCGCCCGGTCCTGCTGCCACTGCCTCTTCCCCTTTGTTGTGTGCTGCCACTGCGGTCCAGACCTCCAGCCAGGACACCTCCACATCTGCCTCTGCCTCGGCTACTTTGGGGCCTTCTCCTTCAGCCTCCCCTTCCCCCGCCTCTTCGCCTGCACCTTCACACTCCTCGTCCCATCAACTGTCCATCTCGCAGGCGTTCGACCGCAGGCGGAAGTACGCCTCGAGTCACCCCCAAGCCCAAGCCTTAAACTGCCACATCTCCAAACTGCTGGCCCTGGAGATGTTGCCGTTTAGGCTTGTGGAGACGCAGGCCTTCCGCGACCTGATGGCGGCTGCCGCACCTCGCTATTCCGTCCCCAGCCGCCACTACTTTTCCCGGAGTGCCGTCCCCGCCCTGCACCAGCACGTGTCGCGTAACATCAGGCGGGCCCTGAGGTACGCAGTCAGCGCAAAGGTCCACTTGACCACCGACTCGTGGACAAGCGCTTGCGGCCAGGGACGCTACATCTCTTTGACGGCACACTGGGTGAATGTAGTGGAAGCGGGGACGGGGTCGCAAACAGAGACGGCCTACCTACCACCCCCGCCCAAGATTGCCAGCATGGGTTCTGATAAACCCCCCTCCTCCTCCTCCTCCTCCTCCTCCTCCTCTGCCTTAACATCGCCCTCAGCCGCTAGCTGGAAGCGTTGCAGCACTGGCGCGGGGAGACGTCAGCAGGCGGTGCTTAAGCTCATCAGCTTGGGCGACAGGAAGCACAGCGCCCCAGAGGTGAGGGACGCCATATTGCAGCAGACGGAGATGTGGCTGTCGCCGCTGCAGCTAGGACCAGGCATGGTCGTGTGCGATAACGGCCGTAACCTGGTGGCGGCTCTGGAGCTTGCCGAACTCGATCACGTACCATGCCTGGCCCACGTTTTTAATCTGGTAGTCCAAAAATTTCTAAAGACTTACCCCAACCTGGCAGAGCTACTGGTGAAAGTGCGGCGCTTGTGCGCTCACTTTCGGAAGTCAACTGTAGCTGCTGCTAGCTTAAAAAACTCCAGCAACGCCTCCATTTGCCTGAACATCGGCTGTTGTGCGACCTGCCGACTCGCTGGAATTCCACCTATTCCATGTTGGCCAGGGTGTGTGAGCAGCAGAGAGCATTGATGGAGTACCAGATTATGAATCCACGCGTGCCTCCAACTCAGCTCCCTCAGTTTGCCAACCACGAGTGGCCATGGATGGCAGACATATGCGATGTACTGCGTATCTTTGAGGAGTCCACCAAGAAGGTCAGCAGCGAGGACTCTATAGTGAGCGTAACCATCCCGCTCCTATGCGTCCTTAAAGAATCGCTCATCGCAATAAGGGAGAACGCATTGCACGCAGAGGAGACGGGGGTAGGAGGAGACGCAACGGAGCTACACAGTCAGACCACACTTTTGTCTGCTTCACGGTGGCAGTTGCAGGAGGAGGAGGATGAGGAGGAGGACGACGTGGAGGTGGCTGTGGAAGAGGAGGAGGATGCTGGCGGCGAGGGTAGCAGTCAGGCTGTGTGCGTCCCATTGGTTCAGCGCGGATGGGGCGGAGAGGAGGCGGAAGAGGAAGAGGAGGAAATGGCAAGTGATCCTTCTGGTGGGGGCAGTGAGGTCATGCCTATTCAGTCTGGCACACATGGCTGACTTCATGCTGGGCTGCTTTTCCCGGGACACACGTGTTGTCCGGATAGTGGAGAACAAACTGTACTGGGTCTTCGCACTCCTGGACCCCCGGTATAAAGATAACGTCTCCTCTTTTATTCCGGTAGAGGAGAGGACGAATCGATTGCTGGAATACCAGAGGGAACTCGTGCAGAACATGATGGAGATTTTCCCACCCACCATCGCTGGCGGCAGAGAGGAGAGGGTCTCCCAGAGTCCCACAACATCTATCAGGCCCACAGCCACCAGGGGAACACTCTCCAAGGTGTGGGACACGTTCATGGCACCCCCTCGTGCAACTTCCATCACTGCGGGGCCCGCTATCAGCAGGAGGGACAAGTATCGGCGGATGTTGCGGGAGTACCTGGCAGACCGTACCCCTGTCCTCCCCGATCCCTCGGCGTCCTACACTTACTGGGTCTCCAAGTTGGACACGTGGCTGGAACTGTCCCTGTACGCCTTGGAGGTGCTTGCCTGCCCTGCCGCCAGCGTGCTATCAGAAAGGGTGTTCAGCGCAGCCGGGGGCATTATAACCGATAAGCGCAGCCGCCTGTCAACCGACAGTGCGGACAGGCTGACGCTAATCAAAATGAACAGCAAGTGGATTGACCCGGACTTTGCTTCTCCAACCGTGGAAAGCAGCAAAAAGTGAAGTGCCATCTGTATGAAGTGCCATTTCCTCCTCCACCTCCTCCTCCTCCTCCTTAACCGCCGTAGAATTCCGTATATAAGAAAAATTTATATATTTATGGCTCACCTCTTGGGCCTCCACAAAATGTTTAAGAGGTCTCACCTCTTGGCCTATAATTTTTAAACACCTCTTGGGCCTCTTGGGCCTCCATATAATTTTTTAACAGGTCTCACCTCTTGGGCCTCCACATAATTTTTAAGAGGTCTCACCTCTTGGGCCTGCAAAAATGTTTAAGAGGTCTCACCTCTTGGGCCTGCCCTCTTGCACAAATGTTTTTTAAGAAGGTCTCACCTCTTGGGCCTCCATAAATTTTTAACAGGTCTCACCTCTTGGGCCTCCACATAATTTTTAAGAGGTCTCACCTCTTGGGCCTGCACAAAATGTTTAAGAGGTCTCAACTCTTGGCCTCCGCAAAATGTTTAAGAGGTCTCACCTCTTGGGCCTCCACAATAATTTTTAAGAGGTCTCACCTCTTGGGCCTCCACAAAATGTTTAAGAGGTCTCACCTCTTGGGCCTCCACAAAATTTTACAACCCGTCTCACCTCTTGGGCCTCCACATAATTTTTAACAGGTCTCACCTCTTTGGGCCTGCACAAAATCTTTAAGAGGTCTCACCTCTTGGGCCTCCACATAATTTTTAACAGGTCTCACCTCTTGGACCTGCACAAAATCTTTAAAAATCTTTAAGAGGTCTCACCTCTTGGGCCTCCACAAATTTTTATCTCACCTTTGGAAGAGGTCTCACCTCTTGGGCCTCCACAAAATCTTTAAAGAGGTCTCACCTCTTGGGCCTCCACAAAATCTTTAAGAGGTCTCACCTCTTGGGCCTCCACAAAATCTTTAAGAGGTCTCACCTCTTGGGCCTCCACATAATTTTTAAGAGGTCTCACCTCTTGGGCCTCCCTCCACAAAATGTTTAAGAGGTCTCACCTCTTGGGCCTCCACAAAATTTTTAAGAGGTCTCACCTCTTGGGCCTCCACAAAATGTTTAAGAGGTCTCACCTCTTGGGCCTCCACATAATTTTTAAACAGGTCTCACCTCTTGGGCCTCCACATAATTTTTAAGAGGTCTCACCTCTTGGGCCTGCACAAAATCTTTAAGAGGTCTCAACTCTTGGGCCTCCACAAAATGTTTAAGAGGTCTCACCTCTTGGGCCTCCACATAAATCTTTTAAGAGGTCTCACCTCTTGGGCCTCCACAAAATCCTTTTACAGAGGTCTCACCTCTTGGGCTCCACA
>ONZH01014268.1:0-22792 GCA_900303285.1 Rhinella marina
GCCAGATCAGAGATTGGGAATATAAGAATCTGGTCCCGCTGCTCGCCTAAGACGCCGCCTGCATGAGATTAGGGATAGAGCTGCTGTCTGTCAGGGAGAGTGCTAGGGCCTCAATTTAGATGTTGGTTAGGCAGGAATCATCCTCAAAGAACCCAATAGCCCTTCTTTTTGTCAAGTCTGGCACGTAACAGGTAGGATATAGTGTTAGGTTCCCATTCTGCAGAGAACACCTTGACGATTTCGGTGAATGGGCTCAGATAATTTTGTACAAAATATATTTGCCAAGAGTCTCTGATTTATCAAACAAGCATAGCATGAGCTTTGGAATACTCTATCACTATGGCATTTTGTGCTTTATCTGGTAGCGGTGTGCGGTTGCAATCTATGTATTTTCCTTTGACATGTATTTAGCCATAGCAACCAGCACCTGCACTCTGGGATGTGCTGACTGAAATTTCTCTTTTTTTCTTTGCAAGTTTGTACTGGAGGTGTGGCTACTCCATTTGGTCATGCACTCCTGACCAGCCCATTTGTCCCACAGGTTGTTTTTAATCAGTGCAACTATAAAGCCGAGTGATTCGGCATGCATGCTACTGTCTGCACTCCTGAACTAGGGGAGGCCTTTGAAGCACCAGAAATGGCAAAAGGCAAAGTGGACACTACATGCATGTGGGACAAAACACCCCCTGATTATATGGAAGCCAAGTCTGGCACGTAACAGGTAGGATATAGTGTTAGGTTCCCATTCTGCAGAGAACACCTTGACAATTTCGGTGAATGGGCTCAGATAATTTTGTACAAAATATATTTGCCAAGAGTCTCTGATTTTTCAAACAAGCATAGCATGAGCTTTGGAATACTCTATCACTATGGCATTTTGTGTTTTATCTGGTAGTGGTGTGCGGTTGCAATCTATGTATTTTCCTTTTTTTTTTTTGGTCTCCTCCTGGCTGCTAGCTGGGACTTGGAGTGCAGCTACCGCCATTTTGGCTGCACACTGTGCGCAGCGACTGGTGGCAGATAGGGGACACCAAGTGGTCCACACAGACCCCAAAGAGATTGCCCAAAGTCCTCTCAGGACTCGCTTTTGCTGCTGCTGCTGCTGTACCTTGGCTTGCTGGGATCTGTAGTGCAGTCTGGGGAATACGTTTTTTCTCTCATTTATATATACTACAGACCAGTGAACAATTATGTAGTGTGCTGTACAGTAGCGTCAGTCTAGGGAATATGTTTTTTCTCTCAGTTTTATATATTACAGTCCAGTGAAAAATTGAGTGGTTTGCGTTACAATAGCCGCCATTTAAAGACTACGTTTTGTCTCTCATTTATATTTACACTACAGTGCAGTGAACAATTCTGTTGTGTGTTGTACAGTAGCATCAGTCTAGAAAATACGTTTTTTTCTCTCAGTTATATATACTACAGTCCAGTGAAAAATTCTGTCGTGTGCGGTACAGTAGCTGGAGTCTAAAGACTACGTTCTTTCTCTCAGTTATATATACTACAGTCCAGTGAAAAATTATGTTGTGTGCAGTACAGTAGCGTCAGTCTAGAAAATACGTTTTTTTTCTCTCAGTTATATATACTACAGTCCAATGAAATGTCGTTTGCGGTACAGTAGCTGGAGTCTGAAGACTACGTTCTTTCTCTCAGTTATATATACTACAGTGCAGTGAACAATTCTGTCGTGTGCGGTACACTAGCCAGAGTCTAGAAAATACGTTTTTTCTCTCAGTTACATATATATTACAGTCCAGTAAAAAATTGAGTGGTTTGCGGTAAAATAGCCATAGTCTAAAGACTACGTTTTTTCTCAGTTATATATACTACAGTGCAGTGAACAATTCTGTTGTGTGCGGTACAGTAGCCACAGTCTAGAAAATATGTTTTTTCTCTCAGTTATATATACTACAGTCCAGTGAAAAATTCTGTGGTGTGCGGTACAGTAGCCGGAGTCTAACAACTACGTTCTTTCTCTCATTTATATATACTACAGTCCAGTGAAAAATTCTGTTGTGTGCAGGACAGTAGACGCAGTCTAGAAAATACATTTTTTCTCTCAGTTATATATATTACAGTCCAGTGAAAAATTGAGTGGTTTGCGGGACAATAGCCACCATTTAAAGACTACGTTTTGTCTCTCATTTGTATATACACTACAGTGAAGTGAACAATTCTGTTGTGTGCTGTACAGTAGCGTCAGTTTAGAAAATATGTTTTTTCTCTCAGTTATATATACTACAGTCCAGTGAAAAATTGAGTGGTTTGCAGTAAAATAGCTGCAGTTTAAAGACTAGATTTTTTCTCTCAGTTATATATACTACAGTGCAGTGAACAATTCTGTTGTGTGTGGTACACTAGCCGAAGTCTAGAAAATATGTTTTTTGTCTCAGTTATATATACTATAGTCCAGTGAAAAATTGAGTGGTTTGCGGTACAATTGCCGCCATTTAAAGACTACGTTTTTTTCTCTTAGTTATATATACTATAGTGCAGTGAACAACTCTGTTGTCTGCGGTACAGTAGTCGCAGTCTAGAAAGTACGTTTTTTCTCTCAGTTACATATACTATAGTCCAGTGAAAAATTCTGTCGTGTGCGGTAAAGTAGCAACATTCTAGAAAATATGTTATTTCTCTCAGTTATATATACTACAGTCCAGGGAAAAATTCTGTCGTGTGCGGTACAGTAGCCAGAGTCTAAAGATTACGTTCTTTCTCTCAGTTATATATACTACAATCCAGTTAAAAATTCTGTCGTGTGCGGTACAGTAGCCGGAGTCTAAAGACTACGTTTTTTCTCTTAGTTATATATACTACAGTGCAGTGAACAATTCTGTCATGTGCGGTACACTAGCCGAAGTCTAGAAAATACGTTTTTTTCTCTCAGTTATATATACTACAGTCCAGTGAAAAATTGACTGGTTTGTGGTAAAGTAGCCGCAGTCTAGAAAATACATTTTTTCTTAGTTATATATACTACAGTACAGAGAAAAATTCTGTTGTGTGCGGAACAGTAGCCGGAGTCTAAAGACTATGTTCTTTCTCTCAGTTATATACACTACAGTCCAGTGAAAAATTCTGTCGTGCGCGGTACAGTAGCCGGAGTCTAAAGACTATGTTCTTTCTCTCAGTTATATATACTTCAATCCAGTTAAAAATTCTGTTGGGTGCGGTACAGTTGCCATAGTCTAAAGACTATGTTTTTTCTCTCAGTTATATATACTACAGTGCAGTGAACAATTCTGTCGTGTGCGGTACACTACCCGGAGTCTAGAAAATATGTTTTTTCTCTCAGGTATATATACTACAGTCCAGTGAAAAATTGAGTGGTTTGCGGTACAGTAGCCGCCATTTAAAGACTACAATTTTTCTGCCATTTATATATACACTACAGTGCAGTGAACAATTCTGTCGTGTGCTGTACAGTAGCGTCCGTCTAGAAAATACGTTTTTTCTCTGTTATATATACTACAGTCCAGTGAAAAATGGAGTGGTTTGCGGTAAACTAACCGCAGTTTAAAGACTACGTATTTTTTCTCAGTCATATATATTACAGTGCAGTGAACAATTCTGTCGTGTGCGCTAAACTAGCCGGAGTCTAGAAAATACGGTTTTTCTCTCAGTTATAAATACTACAGTTCAGTGAAAAATTGAGTGGTTTGCGGTAAAATAGCCGCAGTCTAAAGACTACGTTTTTTCTCTAAATTATATATACTACAGTGCAGTTAACAATTCTGTCGTGTGCGGTACAGTAGCCTCAGTCTACAAAATACATTTTTTCTCTCAGTTATATATACTACAGTCCAGTGAAAAATTCTGTCGTGTGCGGTACAGTAGCCGGAGTCTAAAGACTACGTTCTTTCTTTCAGTTATATATACTACAGTCCAGTGAAAAATTCTGTTGTGTGCGGTAAAGTAGCCGCAGTCTAAAGACTACGTTTTTTCTCTCAGTTATATATACTACAGTCCAGTGAAAAATTCTGTCGTGTGCGGTACAGTAGCCTGAGTCTAAAGACTACGTTCATTCTCTCAGTTATATATACTACAGTCCAGTGAAAAATTCTGTCGTGTGCGGTACACTAGCCGGAGTCTAGAAAATACGTGTTTTCTCTCAGTTATATATACTACAGTCCAGTGAAAAATTCTGTCGTGTGCGGTACAGTAGCCGGAGTCTAAAGACTATGTTCTTTCTCTCAGTTATATATACTACAGTACAGTGAAAAATTCTGTTGTGTGCGGTACAGTAGCGGGAGTCTAAAGACTATGTTCTTTCTCTCAGTTATATATACTACAGTTCAGTGAACAATTCTGTCGTGTGTGGTACAGTAGCCACAGTCTAGAAAATACGTTTTTTCTCGGGTGACAGGGTGACACAGTACTTACTGATGAGCGAGCAGTGGAACGCCGCAGAGTTTCGCTCCCTAGCTTCATCTCGCCACTTACAGGGTCACGTGGTACAGTACTATTGCAACCACAACAGTGCAAACAGGTGATGACGTGGATAGCGGATAATGTGTCCAGTAATTTATCCACCACCCAGTCTTTTACGCGGTCCACCCACGCTAGACAAGGGAGTAGACCTCTGGCTTCTCCAGCTCAACCTCCTTCCCCCCAGCCTGCCCCCCCATGGAAAATATGGATTCAGATCCGGCATACTCACAGGAAATCTTTTCAGGATCCTACCCAGAGACACAAACCACTGCTCAGCAGCAACCTGAGCAGTTGCTCTGTCTCGATGCCCAAAATTTAGAACTTTCGCAGTCTGTGGGTGATGAGAGTGTGGACTTAGTGCAAGTAGTGTGACAATAGGTGTCAGATGATGATGATGATGAGACACGGTTGTCAGACATTGACATTGTTGTCAGGGCAGTAAGTCCGAGGGGGGAGCAGAGTGAGGAATCGGAGGAAGAGCTGGTGGACGATGAGGTGACTTACCCGAGCTGGGTTGGTAAGCCTAGTCAAGACAGTGCTTCTGAGGGGGAGGCAAGTGCAGCACCAGAACAGGTTGGAAGAGGCAGTAAGGTGGCCAGAGGGAGAAGCAGGGCCAGAGCAAGTAGATGAGCAACTGTTTCACGGAGTGAAGCTCCCGTGCCGAGACCTAGATATTCGCAAGTCTGGAGGTTGTTTAACCACTTCCCGTCCGCCCATAGTAAATAAACATCCGGGGAGTGGTTATCTATCTCTGAATGGATGTTTCTAAACGTCCATTCAGAGATAGCAGCTGCACGCTATTCATGCAGCTGCACAGTGGGGTACCTGCTGTCAGTGACAGCAAGGTACCCCAAAGAGAAGGCAGAGACCGTTCCCAGGAGTCCCTGCCTTCTAGATTGTTGTATATACAGCTATTGCGCTTCCTGTTGCAGCCCGGTGGTCACGTCATCGCCAGGGCCGGGGAGAGTGCAGGAGTTGCCCAGTCTGTCATAGACCCGATCAGTCCTGCACTGAGGCTGTACAGCATAATGTTATGCTGTACAGCCTCTCTGGGGATGTATTTCCCCTGTAACTGGGGCTACTATGTTAGCCCCAGTTATAGGAGAAATCAAGTGTAAAAAATAAATAAATAAATAAATAAGTAACGTTAAATGTCCCCCTGAGGTCTTGTATGACCTTATGGGGGACACAAAGTGTAAAATAAAAACTAAAAAAAAAAATAATTAAAAAATAGAGTATTATAAAAAAAAAAATCACATAATAATTTTGCCCTAAATATGTCATTAAAAAAATGTTACAAATAAAAATAAATAAATAAAATAGATATATTTGGTATCACCGCGTCCGAAACGACAGGCTCTATAAAAATATCACATGATCTACCCTATTAAGTGAACTGCGTAAAAAAATCTATAAACAATTATGCCAAAACAGCTTTTTTTTGTCGCCTCACCTACCAAAAAACATAATATGAAACAATGAAAAAGTCGTACGCATCCCAAAATGATAGCAATAAAAACGTCACCTCATCCCGCAAAAAATGAGCCCCCACACAAGATCATAGCCATAAAAATGAAAAAAAAATGGCTCTTAAAAAATTGCAACACAAAAACATGATTTTTTTTCTAAAAATGCCCTTTTTGTGTAAAACGAAAACAAAAAAAATAGACATATTTGGTATTGTTGCGTCCGTAACAACTGGCTCTACAAAAATATCACATGATCTACCCCATCAAGTGAACAGTGTAAAAAAAAAAAATAGAAAAATGTCCCTAAACTGCTTTTTATTTTTAGTTAACCTCCCAAAAAGTCATCAGAAAGCCGGATGTACCTCAAAATGGTGCCAATAAAAAGCACAGCTTGTCCGGCAAAAAATAAGACCTCACACAGCTCAGTCCACAAAAAATTAAAAAGTTATCGCTCCTAAAAACCATGACAGAAAATTACATGTTAGAAAAAGCAGGTGCTGCTCCTCCCCTTCTGAGCCCCCACAAATAACAGTTTACGACGACATGTGGGGTGTTTCTGAAACTGCAGAATCGGGGTAATAAATATTGAGTTTTGATTTGTTGTTAACCCTTGATGTGTTACAGAAAAAAAATGATTAAAATGGAAAATCTGCAAAAAAAGTGAAATTTTTGAAATTAGGCCTGGTAAGGAAGGGGGGAAATGGCCCAGATCTGAAGTGGTTAAAGAAAGTGAGGATGACCGACGGACTGTGGTGTGGAACCTGTGCCACACCAGGATCAGCAGGGGATCCACCACTACCAGCCTAACCACTACCAGCATGCGTAGGCATATGAGTGCTAAACACCCTACTCAGTGGAACCAATGCCGTTCACCTCCTGCGGTTCACACCACTGCTCCTTCCCCTGTGTCACATGCTGGCTCTGCTAGTCAACCCCCCACCCAGGACCCAGGCACGAGCGCTGACCGCCCTACAACCACCCCTTCACCTCCACATTCCTCCACACCCTCCACCAATGTGTCCCAGCGCAGCGTTCAGCTGTCTTTACATCAGACATTTGAGAGCAAGCGCAAATACAATTCCACCCACCCGCATGCACAAGCTCTAAACGTCCACATCTCCAAACTGCTGAGCCTGGAGATGCTGCCCTATAGGCTGGTAGAGACTGAGGCTTTCCGCAACCTGATGGCGGTGGCTGTCCCTCGGTACTTGGTCCCAAGCCGCCACTATTTTTCCCGATGTGCAGTCCCAGCCCTACACCAGCACGTGTCGGAGAACATCATCTGTGCCCTGGTCAACGCGGTTACTGAGAAGGTCCACCTAACCACAGACACGTGGACAAGTGCTGGCGTGCAGGGACACTATATCTCCCTGACGGCACATTGGGTTAACTTGGTGGAGGCTGGGACCGAGTCTGACCCTGGAGCCGCTCATGTGCTGCCCACACCGAGAATTGTGGAGCCGAGGATACGGTTTCTCAGGCTTTTTATGCCTCTTCCTCCAACCCCTACTCCTCCTCCTCTGACTCTCAATTACCATCCATGAGCACGGCGCCTTCAATCGGTAGCTCTAGGCGCAACAGCACTGCCGTGGGTAAGCGCCAACAGGCGGTGCTGAAACTGCTGAGCTTAGGTGACAAGAGGCATGCTGCCCAAGAGCTGTTACAAGGCATCACGGCGCAGACCGATCTTTGGCTGGTGCCGCTGAACCTCAAACCAGGCATGGTAGTGTGACAACGGGTGTAACCTGGTGGCGGCTCTGCAACTCGGCAGACTCACACATGTGCCATGCTTGGCCCACGTGTTCAATCTTGTGGTTCAGCGGTTCCTCAAGACCTACCCCAATTTGTCTGATTTGCTAACCAAGGTGCGACACATCTGTGCGCATTTCCACAAGTCAACCACAGATGCTGCCACCCTCAGGGCAGTGCAACGGCGCTTACAACTGCCAGCTCACTGACTGTTGTGCGACGTGCCCACGCAATGGAATTAAGCGTTACAAATGTTAGCCAGGGTTTACTAGCACCGCAGAGTGATTGTAGACTGCCAGATGACATCTTCCGCGAGAACTGGCAGTCAGGTTAGTCAGCTTCCTTAAGTCTACAATGAGGAGTGGACGTGGATGTCTGATATCTGTCAGGTGTTAAGCAACTTTGAGGAGTCAGC
Organism: Rhinella marina; assembly: GCA_900303285.1. NCBI lineage: Eukaryota > Metazoa > Chordata > Amphibia > Anura > Bufonidae > Rhinella > Rhinella marina. The sequence continues at coordinate 8,065 of ONZH01014268.1, forward strand.
ACAGATGGTCAGCGGCGATGACGCCATTATCAGCCTCACCATCCCGCTGCTTTGTCTGTTGAAAAACTCACTGCTCAGCATAAAGTCAGAGGCTTCGCGCTTGTCACAGGAGATGGGGGAAGAAGATACGTTGTTTGATAGCCATACCACCCTCAGGTCTGTTTCTCAGCGCGTATTGGAGGAGGGGGAGGAGGATGAGGAGGAAGAGGAGGAGACTGTTGGCGAGACTGAAGAGGGTACCTATGCTCATTCCTTCTTATCTGTTGAGCGTGTATGGGCTGAAGAGGAGGAGTTGGAGGAGGAGGAAATGGAGAGTCAGCCTATTCAGGAGAGGGAATTCTTGCATGTTGGGACTCTGGCGCACATGGCTGACTTCATGTTAGGCTGCCTTTCTCGTGACCCTTGCGTTAAAAACATTTTGCCAACACCGATTACTGGGTGTTCACCCTCCTGGACCCCCGGTACAAGCAGAACTTTTCCACTCTCATTCCTGTAGAGGAAAAGAGTATGAGTGTGAATCAATATCAACAGGCCCTGGTGCACAAGCTGAAACTATCCTTCCCATCTGACACCGCTAGCGGCAGAGGACGTAGTTCTGTGGGCCAACTAGCAGGGGAGAGGAGGGGAGCAGGCAGCTTGTCAAGCACTGGCAGGGGAACACTCTCCAAGGCCTTTGCCAATTTTATATCACCCCAGCAAGACTATGTCACCCGTCCCCAGTCTAGGCAGAGTAGGGGGAGCTCCATACAACTACTGGATTTCAAAGCTGGACACGTGGCCCGAACTGGCGCTGTACACCTAGGAGGTGCTGGCCTGCCCTGCCGCTAGCGTGTTGTCAGAGCGGGTCTTCAGTGCAGCTGGTGGCATCATCACTGATAAGCGTACACGCCTGTCAACTGACAGCGCTGACAGGCTGACGCTTATTAAAATGAATAAAGCCTGGATTTCACCGGAATTCAAATCTCCACTGGGGGAAAGCAGCTCAACATGAAGATTCTTCATGTATCCTCTCCTCCTCCTTCTCTTCTTACACAAACGCTGAGCCAACAGGCAATTTTTCAGAGGGCCAACTGGCTCTCTTTTCAAACAATGTTTAGGGATTGCCACCTACAGGCCCTCTGTCCAATCAATTTTTTAGGAGCGTCAACTACAGACACTCAAAAACAATTTTTTAGGAGGGTCAACTACAGACACTCAAAAACAATTTTTTGAGGAGGGTCAACTACAGATACTCAAAAACAATTTTTCAGGAGGGTCAACTACAGACACTCCAAAAAAATTTTTAGGAGAGTCAACTTCAAACACTCTAAAACAATTTTTTGGGAGGCTCACCTACAGCCATTTGACTGCAATCTCAGTCTGACCAAGGCATTGGTGGTGTCACCGCCATGCTGTGTCAGGCTGCATTTCTGGGTGGTTCACCTGCTACCTCAGTCTAACTTGGTCACTCTGGGTTCACCGCCATGCTGTGTCACGGTAAATTTTTGGGTGGTTCACCTGCTACCTCAGTCTCACTTAGTCACTCTGTTGTCACTGCCATGCTGTGTCAGGGTAAAATTATATGTGCTTTACCTGCTACCTCAGTTTAACTTGGTCACTGTGGGTTCACCACCATGCTTTGTCAGGGTAAAATTTTATGTGGTTCACCTGCTACCTCAGTCTCACTTGGTCACTCTGTTGTCACCGCCATGCTGTGTCAGGGTAAAATTTTATGTGCCTTACCTGCTACCTCAGTCTAACTCGGTCACTCTAGGTTCACTGCCATGCTGTGTCATGGTAAAATTTTATGTGCTACACCTGCTACCTCAGTCTCACTTGGTCACTCTGTTGTCACCGCCATGCTGTGTCAGGGTAAAATTTTATGTGCTTCACCTGCTAACTCAGTCTAACTTGGTCACTCTGAGTTCACCGCCATGCTGTGTCAGTGTAAAATTTTATGTGCTTCACCTGCTACCTCAGTCTAACTTGGTCACTCTGGGTTCACCGCCATGCTGTGTCAGGGTAAATTTTTGGGTGGTTCACCTGCTACCTCAGTCTCACTTGGTCACTCTGTTGTCACCCCCATACTGTGTCAGGATACATGTTTGGGTGGCTCACCTGCTACCTCATCTAACTTGGTTACTTGGTGGTGTCACAGCCATGTTGTGTCAGGCTAAATTTTTGGGTGGCTCACCTGCCACCTCATCTAACTTGGTCACTTGGTGGTGTCACTGCCGTGCTGTGTCAGGCTACATGTTTGGGTGGCTCACCTGTTAGCTCATCTAACTTGGTCACTTGGTGGTGTCACCGCCATGCTGTGTCAGGCTAAATTTTTGGGTGAATCACCTGCTACCTCATCTAACTTGGTCACTTGATTTCATGGCGTATTGAGTACTAGTTGGTGGAGGAAATTTTTTAGTTTGTTTTAACACAAGGCCACAAGCCCGCAAACAAACAAAAAGTTAAAATAAAATAATAGTTTAAGGGTCTGAAGACTTTCCGAATCCATTGTAAATATGATACCTTTGCTTGGCATTCTCAGTATCCTTGGAGCCATGCCACGTCAGTTGGGTAAAGTGGTAAAAATTATTTGTGTGGATTTGCTGTAGATTTCTCCTCTGTTTGAACATAGCCCAGACCCTGTTTTCCTTAATTTGCTACTGTGCCCCTGGCCAATTTTCTCCCTTCTACCACATGCTTTCATTTTGTTGCACACAAAATTCAACATTTCAGATTTGCCCTTGCTATTCTCTATTACAGACAAGAATGAATATAATTTGGGATCCAGATAACTGCACAGTCATTGTTAGATTGTTCTACTACTTTTGCATATTTTTGTAGTCTAATATCAGGCAAGAACAAAACATAAATGTATGCGTCTATCTCCATGTATATTAGCATTCTTTTCTTACAATGCTACTGAATACTTGATAAGTTTGAATACGATTTATTTCTTAGAATAAAATCAGTCACCCTCCTCTCATTAGTATTCATGAATTATGACAAGTTCCTAGGTGTTCCAAGAATGGAGCCTACAAGCACAGGGCACTGAGGAAGAAGATTTGATAAATAAACTAAGTTCCAGCTTCAGACTGAGTCACAAAACAGGAAACAAGCCAGACATTTATTATATTGGTCCAGTGCCATCATTTGCTGTATTGTAGCTAAGACATCAGGATTACAAGAAAACATGATGCTGATGTGTTCTTTTATGCTACATTGATTTTCATTTCTGCTACTTTCACCCAAGGCAAAAGAATACGAGAAGTCTATGACTGGAATAAACATTTTCCTCTACTCATTATGGTGCCCTTCATCAAACAACTAAAAATTCCTTTAAGTATTCTTTCAAGCCCCTTGGATATTGCTAATTGTTGATCATTTGCTGCAGTCTTATTAAGCACACTCTCTTATCAAATTAAAACTGATGTAAAATTGAAAAAACATTATTGATCTTACTTTAATTCAATACAATCTTTATGCTTTGTTGTCAGCATCTTTGCGGATAATGGCATAAGCACTGATCTTTATCAGACTTATTTTGCATAATGTATAATGTTTTTTCCAGTGATTCATGAACAGCAGGAAGCCAGGCTCTGTTTCTGTGTGATGTAATACTTCAATTTGCAACTTTAGTTACAATATGATTTAGATTTTTGAAAATTACATATATAAAAATATATATATATATATATATATATACTTTTTTAAATAAGGTTTTCAAAGTACATGGTAAAAAAGAGACAGACATGAACTCAGTTTAGTAACAATCCACATTAGAATTATTGTTCTCTCAAAGCGTTTGTAGCTAGTGAGCAAGCCAGTTATGGATCTGGGCACTGTTCCCTCTAAACCAGACAATTCAAAATAGCAGCAAAAAATACTAATATAAAGCTCCAATTAATTATCCAAATTGTCTACAGTTGTTAATGAGTTCATGGCAAACATCTCTGGAGTGGCTAGGAAAAAGGTTCCAGGGAGGGACACATGCAAAGTTGTTACTTTGATAGCAGCAGCAGAGCCTACTCAGAGCAGGAGCACATGCTGAAGGTTAACAGGGCCAAGGCCGATGTCAGCCCTGTTAATTTAAGCTGGGGGGGAATCCTCTTGAGCAGCGGGGACAGTTCCTCACTGCAAAAGAACTCTGATGAACAAATCCATTCGTACAAAAAGATTAGATCATCTCTAGAGTTTTTTCTCCAAAAATGTTGCATGAAAAATTCTCTGCAATGCAGAGGGTAGAATCTTTAGCAAGTACTCAAAATTTTCACAACTAAATCTGTTGCAAAATTCCCTAAAGGTATGTATTTGTGTGGGACTAGGATTGAAATTGGAGCCTTCACTCTAATCAGTTCAATCTAAAAATGGGTAGGTCAAGTACTATGAAAAATCCATAAAAGAATTCAAAATCTTTAGTTCACCATCCTTTCAGACCAGCCACAGCAAATTCAATCTCTACTACAGGAAAGTCAATTTTATCAAAATTTTCTAGGATTTAAATGGTCACTAATTTTTCACACAACCTTGCTTAAATCAATAATACAAGCAACCATGAGAAACTTTGTAATATAGCTTATCAGAGACAAATGCCTTGTTCTAGACCTATCAGCTGTTTCTTCTCCTGCCTCCTCCCTTTTCTAAAATGATTGTGTCTTTTCAAATCATGAGAAATCTGTCTTGGATGGCTTCGGATTACCAAAGGAAAGATTACACCATCCCTCTATGGAGAGCGGAGTGGGAGGAGTGAGCAGGAAGGCACTAGAAACACAGAAAACAAGATAGATTAAACAACTAAATAGGTAGTGTCTGTCTCGGTCCAAATGCTTTAATCACAGCCAATACTTCTCTGTAATGTCCTCCCTGACCTTGGAGTTAATCCTACGTGAGTGTGATAAAGTTATGAGGCAGATTCTCCTTTACTTTATGTGTACTGTTGATGGCAACCAGTCTCTACCCACTTGATCTGGGAGAACTACAAACTAGAGATTTAGCATGCACAGGAGAAAACTGGTAAAATGACAAGATAAAAGTCATAAAATTGGCAGAAAAATAGGAGGATATTTATCTAGACCCGTATTTACATATGCCAGTCTTGATGTCCTATGCTCTGGAGTGAGATTCCCTAAATTTACTAAGATGCCTGGCTCTGCATTCGCCAAAAATCAAGTCTGTGTCAGCTACATAAGATTGTTAATTAGGTAGGCTCCTTCCCTCCCAAAAAGCTATAATTGTTACTTTACAAAAATGGCAAGAAGCTCATAAAGTCACACATTGTGGTGCATATATGGTGCACACCATAATTTGAGATGTTTCAACACCAATAGCTTGATAAATGCCCTCAGTAGTGTTATTCCCCAATGTACACACATTGTACTATTGATTAATGCAGTGCTTGTTTAAATGTGATGTATACTTTAATGCTCCTGTTATAAAAGTGTGCAACCTTAGACATCTAAAATAGTGGAAGTTCCCCAGATCCAAGAAAATATAATTTAATTGATTAGCCTCAGAGATACATAAAATTGTTTATTATTGACAGTGCTTTAGATATTCGGTAAGTATAGTGAAAACCACTACCCAAAGACCACTACCCAAAATTGCATTGAAAAACTGGTTTTCTAAGGCGGGGGTGTCTTCTTGAAAAAAGGTGGTGAGTATGTGCAATATGTAATGGAGTTGAAAATATGTCATTGGAAATCTGGTCTGAATAAGGAGGACAGTGGTTATCCATCTACTTGACAAAGTAAATAGTTTGATGTTGGGCTAGTCCTTAGGGCATTATCCTAGTAGTCCCCTAGTTTTCAAAATTTAACCCTTATGCAGAGATCCAGGCTTCACTGCAGGGGAGCCACCAGGCTGCAACCTCAGTCCCATTGCAAATGGCAGCTGACACACAAAGATCAGAGAATCCAGTGCAAAACACCAGAAGCCCAGGAAAAGCACACAGACAGAACCAGGTCAAGAATAGGCTGGCAGAGTGGATGCAAGACGAATACAACCACAGACTGAATAAGACATGGTCAGGCCCACAGAATGCATATAAATCTATTGAACATACAAACAGAATCAGAATTCAGACGCAGAACATGCAGATAGAATCTGAATAGATACAAACAGAACTTGTTGCACAACCAGGGGCAGGGCACACAACTCAGAATGTATAGCAGAGCAAATGAAAAAATAAAACAAACAGGTGCCCAGACAGACATGGAAAAGTTAGCAATGCCAAACTGATATAAGATACAAAGCACAATGACACTAATCCACACCCACAAGAAACCGTCTATCACAGGAAATCTGTCAACTACCAAAACTGATGGTCTCAATTTAATTGCTTTGGGCATACGGTAAGTTGATATCTTAACTATATCACACTCCTTCTTCCAAGCCTGTACAAGTCTTTTCATGGATTCTAGGTTAAAGATAAGTTTGAAGTGGTTATTAGAAGAGCTGCATAAAGTAAGTAGTTCAAACATCATTTTTGAACAAAAAAGCCATCAAGGCTATGCATAATAGCCAAGATGAAACCAATTATGATGGTTTCAAAACACATAGAGGGTTCTTGCCCTTGTCCAATCAGTGCTGTTTATTGATTCTTTAGAGATTCTCCATCTATAATGTATGCTATGAGTAGAGTTTATAGACTTGAAAGGCTTAAGGTTCTTGTGTTTTGAAACTTAATTAAAGCCAGTCAATCAGTCGCTGCTTGATGCAGAATAAATGGAGTTTCATCAAAATACCACGTGACTGGCAATCAAATGTTATGCTAGTCTGTGCTTTTTCAACTTCAATATTGTATATTCATATTGAAGACATGAAAACAATGAATGTATGTGGAATGAAGTCACAAACAAACAAAATTGTTAAACAAACCAGAATATGTTTTATATTTTAGATTCTTCAAAGTAGCCCCCTTTCCCTTTAATGACAGCTTTGCATACTCTTGGCACACTCTTCTACTATTGTGCTAATCCACATTATAACAAGAATAAAGATGAGTGAATCATCCAAAATTTGCTTCGCCGAATGTTCGTCAAATTTTTCAAAAGATTCGTACTTCATGCGAATCTATTCGTCCGAAGCTGCGTACAAATCATACGTTATTATGTGGTGTTTTGCGAACATTCGCACACTGATAACGAACGTAAAGTTGTTAAAGGTACGCAACTTATGGGAACACGTACGCATGAGCATACAAAATTGCGTACGAATCCTCAGCGTACTATTGTCTAGCGATTGCATAATACTGCCTTCCTCAGAGGCAGAGAGAATTTTGCAAAATGACATCCAGGCGATCCTCAACATTTAGCTCTGGAGAGCTTAAATACATGATCCGGCTGATGGACTGGCAGGATTACGATGGCACACACCGCCACCTGAACCAGCATAAAAAGGAGATAGTGCAGCAGGTGATTCGAGGCTTGCGCCATTGTTTCGACACTGTGCGGACTCCGGGCCAGATCCAGCGGAAATGGTCCGATTTGAAGTTTAAGTGCCCAGAGCGCCTTAATGAGATCCGTGCAGAGATACGGCAAGGTGAGTAACAAAATATTTGAAAAGTAAAACCATGTTAAAAAATTTGTGTACTGTATTGTATATATACCAGTGTTAATAATGAAAAATATATAGAAGGACAACATAGTGCGCTGCAGCAATTTTCTTTCATGCTAGGCCACGCCTCTAACTCCACCAAAACAAGTGAAAGTATTCTCATATATGACCCCCTTCAAATGTGGTGATGATCCTGCAGGCTGTTCTGCAGTATTTGTCCTGTCAATTCCTGGCGTTCTTGCTGAATAGAGGCCGGATCAGCGCCATCCCCCATTATTGTCAATGGGGCTGGCCGTTCTCCCGTTTGTGTCAGGCAAATGCACTAGTGTGAAAGGAAGTACCCTTAGATACAGTATATGCCCCCTTATAGTTAGCGCTTCCTCCTCCTGCACACAGACTCAAAGATGTGCTCATACTGCAGCTTCTATTTAAAAAAATATATATATATATATATATATATATATATATATATATATATATATATAAAGGCTCCAAAACAAATTTAGGAATACTAAATAGAACTAATAACGGTGTATAAAAACTGCTACTAGCTTGCTAAGTGCTAATGTAGAAATCGTTGGCGGCAGTAGACAAGAGTTTTTGGTTTTTAATAGGGTTTTGGTTTGGAGACTTTGGGCTCGCACAGCCCATGACACAAGACTTTTGGCATGCAATGTTATGGGCCGGCTGACAGCAACAGTGGGAAGACACTCAGACTATTTTGGCCTACAAGGCCTGATCTAATCATCTGCCTTAGCAAGAGGAGTGTGAAAATCAGAGGTAATCCAGCCTTTATTCAATTTTATAAAGGCGTCTTTTTTTGGACACTGCCAGGTGACAGTTTGGTCCATTTGGGTGTCACCACCCCCCTAGCGGCGCTAAAAACCCTCTCTGACATGACACTTGAGGCTGGGCAGAAATGAAGCCCTAGTGCATAGTGGGAAAGTTCCGGCCCCTGTTGTATTCTGGCTGCCCAGAAGTCCAGGGGGTCTGAGAAGAGCCTTTGCGAGCCAGACTGCAGGTAAGCTTGAACCTGTTCATTGAGGCGGGTGGTCTGGGCCTGCTCACTTGGCTGTGGCTGTTGGGAAGCTGAAAAAAATTGTTGCATCATACTCATGAGGCTTAACTGGCTGCTGCTGGTTGTGGCAGGAGGCGTGTGATGCTGCCGGACCTCCTTTTCAGAGACGCTGGCAGCACGCTGGGGCTGGCTGAAAGCTGTGGCCAGGTTACTACTTAGCATCTCCCGGAATTATGCTAATTTCTTCTCCCTTTCCTGGGGAGGAAAACAATCCCCTATGTTGGATTGATACCGCGGGTCCAGAAGCGTCGCCAGCCAGTATTCGTCAGTCTGCCTTATTTTTAGGATACGCATGTCACTCCGTAAGCATGTGAGCATACAGCTTGCCATCCTGGCCAGCGTGCCTGAGGAGCCAGTTCTTTGCATCTCAGCCTTTCTCTGAAACAGGTCAGTGTCCCTGAAAGTGTCATCGTCCTCCTCCTGGTCAACATCATCAAAATTCTCCTCCTCCCCCTCCTCTACCTGAAGCTCCTCATCCTTATCCTCCTCCTGTGCCTCCACGGAACTTTGTCATTGGGGCTCCCCTACAGTGACAGCATGGAGTGCAGAGAGATGGCCAGTATTTCCTTCCCCCATTGTCCCCTGCTGCATGCGCATCAGTGTCTTTTCCAGGACAAGTATTAGTGAAATCATGTTGTTCACACCGCAGCTGTCCCGGCTGACGAATTTAGTGGCTTCTTCAAAGGGAATTAGAAAGGTGCAGGCATCTCGGACCAACCTTCACTGACGGAAATCTAAGCCGCACGTGCTCCCTATGGTCAAAAATTCTGGCTGCTGCTGGACAAAATCATCCCCTGCTCTACACTGCTCAAGGAACTGCTGCAACATAAGAAGCGTGGAATTCCACCGGGTTGGCACGTCACCTATTAACCGGTGTGGTGGAAGACCATTTTGCTGCTGCTGGTCCAGCAGAGCGTTGCGGGACACATAAGAATGACTCAAATGAGTTCAAAGCTTCCGTGACTTTGCCAGCACTGTGCCCCAGCCAGTGAATGTTTTGAGAAATCTCTGCATCACTAGATTTAGAACATGTGCCAAACAGAGCATGCGTGAATTGACCCAGGTTCAGCGCTGCCACTATATTTGTCCCATTGTCATTCACGACCTTGCCCACTTCCAGCTGGCGGGGAGACAGTGGCTGCTGCTGCCAAGACAAATTAAGTCTAAGACAGCATGGCAGCGTTTCACCTGGCACATGTGATATGACGGAGGAGGGTTAACTCTCTGCCCTGATGCTCCAGCAGGCGGACTGCCCATGGAGGTGGAAGCAGATAAGTGTTGGCTGGGGCTGCTGCAATCCTGGCTGGAAAGCGCGTTGAGGTGCCAAAAGCAATTGGCCCGGTTGCGGGGGGGTTCCTGCCTCGCTGCCACTAAATACATTCAGCCAGTGGGCCATAAAGGACATGTATTGCCCCTGTCCGTAAGCACTGCTCCAGGTGTCCACCGTGATGTGCACAATGCTGCAGAGAGACAGCTGCAGGGAGCATCCAATATTGTCTGCCACGTGTGAGTAAAGAGCGGATATAGCTGTGCTTGAGAAGTAATGCCGGCTAGGGATCTGCCAGCGTGGCTGAGCGCAAGCCATTAGCTCCCTAAAAGCTGTGCACTCAACTAAATTGTACGGCAGAGACTGTACAGCCAGCAACTTGGTCAGGTGACTATTAAGTTTGTGCACTGTTGTGTTACTTGTTGCGTAAACTTGCTTCCTGGCCACGCACTCGGCGATGGATGGCTGACGAATAAGAGGAGGTGGAGAAACACACGCGGTTGATGATTAGGTGTATGTACTAGTCACGCCCCTTGATGCGGGCTGAGTTACGCCCCTGGATGTGACCTGCCTGACGCAAGGGACCCCGGGAGAACTAGACAGCTCTTTACTATTAATGCGCTTCTCTAATCCACCTTGGTTACATAAACTGGCGGCATGACGCCGCTTCACATGGTTCCGCAGTGCAGTGGTCCCTACATTTGTGGCTTTCCCATGGCTCAATTTCTGTTTACAGAGTTTACACGTGGCCGTGCTGATGTCCCCCGGCAGAGTGGTGAAATACTTCCACACACCCGATGTGTGCCCTTCAGAGCTGGCCAAGCTTGTAGCCCTTGCGTGCTTAGACCCTTGTCCCGGCCCCACCATACTTGGGGTCTCACTTACTTGCCTCTGCCCTCTGTTGCTGCCACTACTACCACCCTCCTCCTCGGAGATCAAATCCTCCTCACCAGCCTGATCCGCCTCCCAGGTCTTCCTAACACATCATCATCAGACTCCCCACCACTTTTTTTCTGACTGAAATATAGGCTGTTCCCCACCAACCTCCAATTCCGGGCAGTCCAAACTCTGACTGCCCTCTAAGAAATCCTCAGGGAGGCTGTCCTCTATAACTACCGGATTATGCGATGGGGTTCGGTGGCCTTTTTTTTAATAAATTGCAAAAGGGACACCACTAAGAGGGGGCACTGAAGGCTGAGAGGTGGCAGAAAATGACGGGCTTTACTAGAGCGGAATGGTGGATCAGGAGGAACGCTCTGAGTCTGACCCCTGGCTACATGATAGTGTATCAGCAGATGAAAGCAGATCATCCGGCTGCGATTGAGATGAGTATGCTATCCACTCCATTACTTCATCCACTTTCTCCTCCACTACAATTTTGCGCCTTGGTGGGTTAGCCTGGTGGAACAGTGGCCAACTATTATGAATTCTACAAGTAGAAGCTCCGGCTACAGGGCCTTTGGCACTGATGCCCTGTGCCACCTTCTCCTTTTTTTTGGAGCTCGAGGTCTGGCTGGAACCCTTTTGCTTTTCCATGCCAGACATTTTCACTTGACTGTGGCCCTGCAACTGGTCTTTCTCTCTCTCCCTGTCTCTCTCCCTGTCTCTCCCCCTATCTCTCTCCCTGTCTCTCTCCCTGCCTGATTTTCTAGTAGCCCTGCACTGGCTCTGCACTTGCCCTGCACTGGCCCTGCAGTATCCCTGATATGTGCATTATGGATTCCCAACACAATTATACCCCAATTTTAACAAAACAGTTCTCTGTCTCTCAGAACTTCACAGACAGTGCTTCTGCTCGTCTCAGCAGTTGCAGCACAACTTATGTCACAGGCTTACAGAGCCTATGAGCCAATCAGAGCAAGCCCTTCCCACTAGATCAGGTGACCGCTTTCTTCCCGGGCTTTTTGACGCACGAATAACAAACTTTCAGTAAAAGTTCTCTAATTAACTGAATTTGTACGCATTAGCGTATAAACTAACTTATACTTAGCATTAGCGTACAATTTATCGGACAAGTACGTAGCGAATGCGTACAAAGCTTTAAGAACATTTTCAAATTTAACGGAGCGACTCAAAAAATCCGGATTCGCTCATCTCTAAACAAGAACTATTCAGCTAAGAGTAACTAAAGCCCATCATTACTTTAACCCTTTCATTTTTCACTATATTGACAAATTTAGCAAATCTGACACATCAATTTATGTGGTAATAACTTTGAAATGCTTTTACTAGAGATAAATGAAGTTCTCTAAAATTCGAGTTGGCTGCTTTGCCAAATTTTACAACAAAAATAGCTTCATGATGAATTACTTCATCATGAAGCACATTTCTTTGTAAATGGCGGGTGCAATGACAGGGAACAGCGATTGCTCTGCTCCGCTTCATTTTGTCCCTCAGATGCCGTGTTCAACACTGATCACGGCATTTGAGATCAAAATTAAAGAATTTTAGTGTTTGCTAATAAAAAAATTAAGAAATTTAACTTTCACGACAAGGCCTCCGGGGGCTTCTTGCTTGAAGATCCAGCACAAAATCTCATGTGGTTATGTCATCATGACAGCCAGTGTGGTGATGTCATATGTCACCACTCACAAGATTGCTGCACAAGATGGCCATGGTGGCTTCTTCACGATCAAATGGATGAGGTCTGATTTTTTTTTTTTTTTTACTGCCTTTTCTGGAAAAATCAATTTGTTACTTGATGCACCATAAGTCTACTTTATGTATGCATCATTTTGTAAAATGTTTAAGGCTTAGAAATTTAGAAGCTATTTTGTAAAATTTTTAAGAAAATTTCCAACCGTAATGCAGCACATAATAAAATTGCACTTGTTAGTTTACTGGTATCAGCTTTGCTTCACATGCACTCAGAAATGCAATTCTATGATTTTTGCTGCCTGCTGTCAGCCTCTGTGGGCGTTCCTGTGGATTTACACAGCACAGCTAGCAGTTTCTAACACACAGTATAAGCTGATGGAACTTGCAAGTAACTTGGTAGTAAGATTTCATGTTTTAGTGTCTCCATAGTCTAAAAGCCATATTTTATTTTTTTGGTGTGATTGTCTTATATAGGGTCTAATTTTTTGCGGGATGAGATGTCGGTTTGATTGGTACCATTATGGGGCATGTATGACTTTTTGATCGCGTAGTATTACACTTTTTGTCATGTAAGGTGATTAAAAAAATGGATTTTTGGCACATTTTTTTATTTTATTTTTTATGGTGTTCACCAGGTTGGATCACATGCTATTTTTATAGAGCAGGTCATTATGGACATGACGATACCTAATATGTGCATTTTTTTAACTTTGTTTTTTACAATAAAAGCATGTTTGACACCATTTTAGAAACTACACCCCTAAAATTATAGATTTTTTCAAACTCTGTTAATCTTTTACATGTTTCACAAGAATTAAATAAATATGGAAGTGCAATTTCAAAATGTCATTTTTTTGTAGAATTTTCATTTGAATCCAATTTGTCCTGTAAAGCAGCGAGGGTTACCATAAAAACAAACCTCAATATTTATTACCCTGATTTTGCAGCTTACAGAAACACCACATATCTGGTTGTAAAATGCTGTAAGGGCATACTGCAGGGTTCAGAAGGCAAGGAGTGCCATATGATTTTTGGAGAGCAGATTTTGATGGAATGATTTTTGGGTGCTATGTCCCATTTGAAGGGACTCTAAAGTACCCCTACAATAGAAATTCCTTATAAGTGACCCCATTTTGGTAACTGCACCCTTCAAGGGATTTATTGAAGGGGTTACTGACCTGTTTGAACTCACAAGCATTGCATAGAATTTAGAAATATTTGGCTATGAAAATGGAAACTTTTATTTATTCCAATAAAAAAAATAAGAAAAAACTCCAACTTATCAATTTTACAAGGGTTAACGGGAAAAAAGCACCACAAATTTTGTTAAGCATTTTCTCCTGAACATGACAACACCTCATTGGTGGTCATAAATAGAGATGAGCGAGTACTAAAATGCTCAGGTGCTCTTTATTCGAGACGAATTTTTCCCGATACTCGGGTGCTCGTTTCGAGTAACGAACCCCATTGAAGTCAATGGGAGACTCGAGCATTTTAGCGGGGGACCAAAGCTCTTCACAGGGAAGTTTGCCTGAAAACCTGGAAACCTCAGAAAATGATGGAAACACCACGGAAATGGACAGGAACCAGCAGGGGCAGCATGCATGGATGCCTCTGAGGCTGCTTAATCCCACCATTACCCCAAATCCTCAGGCAACAGCCTGGTGGTTACCCTCATGGCAATTGTGCTCACCCAGACCAAGAAAGGCGAGGCAAATACCCATCACATGTTAGGGAAGCACCCAACTAGGTGCAATGAAGGTCCATCACCGCCTGCAGGTGACACCACTGCTCATGCTGGCATTGCAGCTGACATCAAGTTTAGTATCTGTTCTTATCAGTTGCTGTGCCTGCTGGTGGTATAGTGGTGAGCATAGCTACTTCCCAAGCAGTTGATCTGGGTTCCATTCCCGTCTATCGCAGGAGGCAATGCAGAATCAGTACAATATCTAATACGTCCCCCTACCAGGGGTAAATTGTTTGGAGAGAGGGCCTGTAGGTGGGGGCAAGGAGGTTTCGGTGGAAGAGCCAGAGGAGTGCCCCCTGGGCTAGCGTGTGTGGTGGTGACAACAGCCGGAAATGCATTTGAAATGCTCTAGCATCAGCCGGTGCAGGTATCGATTCTTCTCAGTTTAATACCGTATACGTCCTATCTTGGGACCTATATTTAATGGATATTTCGAACACGGAAAAGGGAAAAAGAGCTTGCTCTGGCCAGGGGAGTGTCTTTCCCACTGCAGCTAAGGGGACGTGTC